>JAODPA010003575.1:1604-14052 GCA_025585075.1 Nepenthes mirabilis | reverse complement strand
TATTATTGGTTACATTGATTTTGAGTTTGAGACACTTTTCTTTACTTGTGATTTTAGTCGATCAGGAGAGGATGAGTATTAGAGCCACTTTTAGATGTGGGTTTTGGATATTGTGTTTTTAGGTTTATTTATTGTCAGACTTTTTACGGATATTTGCTGCATGGTCGCGCCTCATTGATTAGATTGGATTTAAGTAGTAATTAAACCTTTGGTTATGGATTTTAATTAAGCCTGATTACGGTAGACTTTAATTTTAAATTTTGGGACTGAGGTGGGACAAGATTTTATTGCTAGAAATGGTTCTTTTTATTTTGCTTTTCAAGCTTTTGTGCTCCATCCCAGAATATAGCTAAGCCAAGGATACCTACAAATAGTTATCCCATGGAAGAACTGTAGTAGCATTTACATAAGATGCTAATTCACTGGCATACTAATTCATGATTGGCAGTGGAATACAACCTATGTAAGAGAGGAATAGGAAGAATAGCAGGCTAGAGGGGGAATGGCCAGCATTTTGTGTCTCAAGTTAGGTTCTTTTTATTTTGCTTTTCAAGCTTTTGTGCTCCATCCCAGAATATAGCTAAGCCAAGGATACCTACAAATAGTTATCCCATGGAAGAACTGTAGTAGCATTTACATAAGATGCTAATTCACTGGCATACTAATTCATGATTGGCAGTGGAATACAACCTATGTAAGAGAGGAATAGGAAGAATAGCAGGCTAGAGGGGGAATGGCCAGCATTTTGTGTCTCAAGTTAGATTGATGCGTCCTCGGATCTTTGTCGTTGTACAGACTCACACCCGAAACGAAGCAACACCAAAGAGATTGCGTAAGCATTAGGGAAGAGAGAGAATGGCACACAACATTTTTACGTGGAAACCCTCTTTTAAATGAGAGGGGGGAAACCACAGGACTAAGGGCCTAGGCAAACTTCCACCATGTGGCTGAGCGAGTACAAAGAGTGTGGAACATTTGAAATTCAAAGTTCTCTAAGTGTTCCTTGATTACACTGAGTGAAGTCTCACTGTTTCTCTCTTGTGTGCGTAAATGCAAAAGTGGAAGAAAGATCAGGGATCCTTCGTTAGGTGTGTCTTGAATGCTTATATAGGAGATTGGAGTTCCTACGTGGAGCGTCCACGTGGCTAGGAGAGTGCTGGCTGCCCTGCCATCAAATCTTTAGGTCTGCCCTGCTGTGTCAGGAAGATCGCATGTGTGCAGGTGGGCACTGCCAGACGTCACATTACGCATGCTTCGGAAGCCATCCTTCTCTGCACAGGCGGCTTGTTGCAGAGGTTGCGCATTCTCCGGCAACTCTGGCCGAAGTCAACTTCTCGAACCAATCCGATTCTTTAGGCTTCATGGGATGTGAGCTATGGTTCTCGGGCATCTAGGGCTAGCTTAGCCTCTTGGGTCAAGTCAGCCATTTGGGCCGTCTACCCATGTCCTCGGGTGCCCAGAGCCCACCTGGCTTCTCGGACCACATTGGGCTTCTAGGCCCTCTCCGGAGTTGGACCCATTTCATGGAGTCAGGCCTCTTAATTGGGCTCTAGGTATCCACTACCCATCACAGATGTTCAAATCTAATGTCAATTTATGGGAAAGCTCGAGAAATTGCATGCCTTCTTCTCTCAAACATGGCTACATCATATTCTCAAAACCGGCTTCCTGATAGCTGATACCAGCTGAGGCCATTTGGTTATCAAAGTCTTCTTATTTTGAAGCATCACACCTGGCCATCTGAAACCATGACTAATACAGGTCCCTAATTCTCTTGATTTTTTTTTCATATAGAGTTCAATGTCCAGCCATTTATGGGCTAGTGAACTTATAATCCGGGATTAGGACTCTACACCTTGCTCTACGCTGTTTGAATCTGGAAAAGCAAGTGTTTGGTCCTCTCACTAGGGATCTATCTGATTTGGCTTAACTAGCTACTGGAAATTCCTATTCTGGAAAATTTATAAAAACATTGCATATGGAATTGCCCCTTTGTCTTAGCCCATAACTGAAGGAGTTCACTTGATGTTCAATATTCTATGAAAATTCTATGGCACGTAGCAGCTCCCAAAATGGCTATGTTTCAGCTTCAAGAACACACGAACCAATGCTCTGGCATCATTACGTAGAACATGATGCCCCCCTTCCTGCCCCCACAAAAAGCAGAATGTGTTCCCCTCCTCCACTGAATTATTTACTTAGTAAACCCTAGAGGTAAGGGAATTGGCCATCTATCATTAGCACCCTGGTGTTCCATTTTGAGTGAGTTAGATGTGTAATCAGAAGTGATCATTAATTGAGGAAATTAATGTATAGGCGATAATTTTCTGAGTTGATGACTGGCATTTGGGCTGGAGCTAATATATTAGTGGGCAATGGACTTAATGGTTTCTAAAAGTTGGCCCATGAGTGATTTGATAATTTTCTACATTGGTAGATCTTTATTTAAGTTGAGTAATTTATTTGTTAGAGATAATTATGACTATTAAATATTCATTTTGGGTTTTATATGATGGTATTTCAGTTAAATTATATCAAAGAGATAAAATTAAAAAATGAATCCCTAATTTCCTTGGAAAACCCGAACCCTAGGCGCCTTTTGATTCAACCCTAGTAGCCGTCCCTCCTTGTTAGTGTTAAACCTAATTTTTTAGAGGAACTAACCACTTTTTCTGAGGGAAAAATTAGCAGCTATGTGGAAGGAATTAGAGGAGTCTGTTCTGATTTTTTAAAGAGAAAAAGGGAGAGAAAAACCTAGGGAGGAAAACCCTTGATAGCTTATTATTTCACAAATTCTAGGAGCCTTCATTGCTCTTAGTCTTTCTTCCCTTGTGGCGCCACTTTGAAGTGAGAATAGAGAGAGCGGGCCAAGGTTGAGGGAAGAAGGACACCATACGTGAGACAACAAGAACAGAAGAAAGATCCAAAAAAGGCAAGTAATCTATCATTCATCATTTTATGATAATCATTCTAGTTTGCATTTCATGTATACTCTAGCATGAGCCTTTCATATCTTGTGTTCCCTACCTTCACAATCATTTCGAATCCCTCTCTAGGATTGTACAAAGTCTTGTTAAGAAACCATCACCTCCTCTCAGAATATTCTAGATTTCTCCTGATTTATTCGTATACCATCCTTTCATATTAATTATTCTACGTTTTCATGAGGAACCATAGAATAAGTGAAGGGAAGAATATATATACATGTTTGCTAAAGCTTCTTAATTATTCAAGTTTGTTTTAGTGCGACATTCAATTAACATTCGAGCCAGCATTTGAACATTATTTATATTTCTAATTAGCGTTTAAACAGCGTTCAAATGCTAATGTTGGGAATGTCCAGATCTGTGTATTAATTGCTTTATGTGAGATAGATTTTCATTTTATGATGTTAGTGTATAATCTAGATATGTTAATTGTTAGCATAAATGTAAAAATGCATTACAAACATAATTACTGTTGGATTATGTTTTTTATGGCTGTTTATGACTTAATTCAAACCAATGTTTGATCGGCATGGGGCACAACAAGGCTTACCTTGAAGCTGTAGATTTACATGTGTAATTACTTTCTTTTGCTAAAATACTTCGGGCGGTATACTATAGACGACCTTAGTGGCAGTACAGGATTGTACTCCATTTTGATAAGGTTGATAGTCGAAATTTGAGCATCATGAGAGGCAGCATTTGAATGCTAGGCTTGGTTTGGGAAAGTTATGGAAATTTCATAAATTTTGACTTGTAGTGATATAAGTGGGAGTTATCATATTTATTTGATGGCATTAGCAGCAGAGAGAGTACTGCGGATGGACCTATAATAGGTTTCTTGTGGATTAGAATCTGCCATTTGTTTGGCTAGCAAACTCGCATTTGAATGTCAGAGTGATAGAGTTGAGAGTTAGTCTAGATTGTAGGCGTGAGTCCTAGGAAAATGTATTCGAGATTTGAGTTTAGTATGGGGACTTTATTTGGGTATATGATTAAGTGAGAATACCGTAGGTATTCAGCGGATTCCACTACTCTTATTTCCTTTGATAGTTGATTCATCTCTCTCTTCTTTCCCATTAACAAGCTCCTTTGTGTTGCTTTGATCGGGTGAGTATGGTCTTCATTGACATTGAAAGATTTCTCTCTCATTTTCCATTGATGAATTACTTTATTTTGCCATTGATTATGTGGGTATATTATTGACTTCTTATAGTTAAGATAAAAGAGATCATGCAAAAACATTTGGCCTCTTTGCTGGTCCATATGCAAGACGGAAAGATCTTATCATTGGAGTGCGCCATTGAAATCCTCCCAAGTAATATCTTCAGCTGAAGTGTTGAGTACCTGTTTGAGCATATTCCATTAACATTCTGCCTTGCCTACAAAACAGTGAAGAGCTCGGTGAACTTTATCTTCAGCGCTGCATCTGATGACCTTGAATGCCTTCTCTGAGCTATCCATGCATTAACATGCATGGGATCTGTGAAGCCCGCTAACTTGGGAACACGCTGGTCTGCAAAGTCATGCATCAATAGATCTGAAAATGCTCTCCTGTTGCTGATGTCACTGTTGCTTGTAGCCTAATAACCTGAGCATTAATGGCTTGATTAACTAGACTAGAAGTACTATGTCCTGGAGTGTTCTATGGACTTTCGCAATTTCTTTGGCATTAGTACCATTAGGTACACCATAAGATCCAACTGCATTAACATTTTGCTACTCAGACGTGTTGTGAAACAAAAAAGGGCTTATAATCTCCACCTATTTTAAGTCGTATCTTAACTCAAAACATTTAGAACTCTAATATATCAAAATATCCTAAATCTTCGAATCACTTAGCGAATCATAATATTCCTCTAATATCACTGATTCTTAAGTGTTCAAGTGTTCTTCACATAACCTTGTCTCTTTGATACGATGATTGTGGCTGCAATGGGCCGAAACCCTTGAACTCAACCTTGATTGACCACATGGAACCTCAAAACGAAACTCAACATCATAATAATACCTCATACATAAAGGGTCCATAATGAATATTCATATCCTCGTAACCACTGTGGTAAAAGTCCAAGTATATCATAGACTCTGAAGAATGTGGCCTCGAAATAAATATCCAACTAACTAGAAATGAATGCACTCTCCCCAACAGTGGAAATAAAACGTCTAGCCATCATGATTCTCTCTACTTGATAATACTGCAGCAAATGTGCAATCCTCAACTATTGTTACGAACTTTGCACTGATTTGGAGTTAATAAAATATAAAGGTAAGCCAATCACTTAATAACCAACACATAATCAACAATATATATAATCGAGGACCATTTTAGATAAAATACATCAACAATATGATAACAATAGTTCAATAATAATTCCATCCGAGACTCTGTGACTTATCGTAACCACAACATAGGAGTAACTGTAAGTACCATCAATCAATGGGTTCCATCAAACCTGAATGTCATGAATACAATAAGGATTTTATAGAATCAAGATATCAACAATAATATAGGTTCTATTGAATCTATCTTAACAAAGATTTCAAAAATATTAGATATCTTAATGATCTCCTCAAATTTTATTTTGTCTTTGTGACCCAAAAGCCCTATACTTCCACCCCTCCAGGCTAAGTACATTATAACATTTCAAATATTTTCAGTTTAATTATTTTATGAATATAGATTGTGTGCTAATTCCTTGGTTATTTTTAGATGTAATTAAGTTTTGAAAAATATTTAATTGAGCAAATAATTATATTGGGCCTGGAATTTCGTACTTGAGCTTATGATTTTAGACTTTACTATTTCTTAGAGGGTCCAAACATTCTTGATGATACTAATGGATAATCTTATACAGTATGTTAGGTGACTTACCAAATAAAATGAAATGATGATGATAATAATAATAAAAACTAAGGAAAAGTCAAGATTGCAGCTGGCAAAAGGGGGGAGAATCGTCGCAAGATTTGGAAACAACAAACCCTAGAATCCATCCCCTCTCCATTATATGAGGTATACAGTAGAAAGCAGGGCAGAAAGAGTGGACAGAGCTGAAGAAATCTATGTCGCCATTGCCACCGTCACGAGGAAAATAAGAAATCATGACAAGTAAATTCTTCTATTCTCTTGCAAGTATCTATATTTCTCATAAATGTTAATCTGCATTTTTCCTACTCTAAACTTCAAGCTTTCATGCTGTGATTTGTGAGAATCAGTTCGTATGTTTTTAAAGTGAAAATTAGGAAAAAACAGAGCATCATCTCTAGGTGGTGAAGAAACTGAACTCCTGAGGGCTTCATGATTAATTGTGGAGTAATAATGTGTAGATATATGTTATAAAATTCTTGTTTTACATGTTAGAATATGAAATTTAGGATTATTACTTTACTATAAGAACTGCTAGGGAAGGGAAAAGTAGAGCACCTGATGCTCTGTTTGGGTTACTGGTTTTGGTGCAGATAATCAAAACGGTTAGGACCATGGAAATTGTTGTTACTCTCTATGATTGTATTGTCAGTTTACTATATAAAGTGAGCAAATTTCACGGTAAATCGGTAAAATGAGGCGTGTATGGAGAGCATATAAGGTGAATGACCATGAAATATGAAACAACGGGGCTCTTGAAATTGTTAAGCAATGAAAAGAGAAGAACTTTTAGAATCGCGGCTATTGTCGTTCTGCTCCTACTACTTGGTTTCCAGATTAGTATATGCTATATATATATATATTAAATTATAAGTTAATTTTAAGAATCAAATTAATGATACTTTATTATCTTAATTGGATCATTACAAAATTAGTCGAGATGATTGAATAATATTGGTANAATATTAATAGTATTATTAATAAAAAGGAGAGAGACGCATTGCCGGTTCACGCCAAACGCACATCTTCTTCCTCCTCCATCCAAACCTTCTCCAACAAATTCATTCCTTTCGGCCGCATGCGACATCTTCCTCATTTGATTTGCCAGCCAGGCAATTCCCCTCCGATGACAAATTTTTCCTCCCAAATTTCTCACCCCTGACTCTATTTTAGCACCTCTTTTGGTAGAAATTAGAGAACTAGAAGGCGGGCGAGGAGGAAGAAGCAGACAGAGAGAGTGGAGTGAAATCAGAGTAGAAGAAGAGGAGACGAAGCCCAACGCTCTGCTGCTGTGGATTGCCACTGCCAAGGGAGGTATTGCGGCCTTCTTCGAAACTGCTGACGGACGTGTTGTGGGCCGTCGTGCTGTCGCTGCCGCTGTTCGTTACTGCCGCAACGTTTCTCTGTTTTACGGGCCCGGGAACCAAGGCAAGTGATACTCCTCGATTGTTACATATTTCATACATTTTCAAGTAATCTTCACTCTCAATGCTCTTATGCTACTCATTCTTCTTAATTCCATTGAGATCCATGTGGATTTCCGTCTGGCCATTGTTAATCTTCTTCGATTTGGGAAAAAAAACAGAGAATGGCTCGAAATCTTGGAAACAATCTAGGAAAAGAACATTTAACCATAATAAATTGTTCCAGCATAGTAGATAACTGGGGTGGTGATCATTAACATGCGATGAGTATGTTTGGAGGCGAAATCATGCTTTGCTTCCATGAATAACAGTAGTGGTAATTGAATAAGAAGACGGCTTATGTCTGTATAAAAAAATGAAACGAAATCGGTGCAAATTTCGTGCATAAATCTTAGGAATGTATGAATTGCCTTGTAAATACTGTGGTTAGATGATGAAATTTCCAATGAAGCTCTCACTGGAATCGAAGCCACAGTAACGGCATTGGTGGATTTCAAAGCATAAGACGTAGAGCAGTGTTCAGTGCTCTAGGCCGTTCAGCAATTAAGCTAATTGTGTTTGTTTGTTTTATCTGATTTTATTTTATATCATTTATACATATTTTATATCATTTATACATTGTTCACAGTATTCGTTTGTTTGTTTAGATATTTTTGATTATATATACATACACGAATTGCTGAAAGGCGGTTATTAAGTGAAATATTAGTCGCCTTCAGTTTTTATAAGCGAGAAAAATAGCAGCCCATTTTCTTTCCCTTGAGCTGAAAATTTCAGCGTCCAAGTGGCACTTGGCCAGTACCCCCGAATACTGGAACAGAATTTGAATAAAAGTGGTATTTCTAGACTTTCATTTGATAGTGATAAATTAGTGAGTAATTTTAGTAAATTGGTAGGGTCATTATTATTTGGGTAAAATCTGATAAGCTGACATGCATGGCGATGTACAAGCAGATGCTTGAATGTTAGAAGAATTGAGTTAATTTTGGTCTAGTTGTGGAATTGAGTGTTTAGAGGCATCATTTCATGAGCTGCAGGACTTGGTACGCTGTTGTGGACCACTGGAATGATTATAGTCGGATACTTAGTGTGTTTATGGATCTTTCTCGTTTTCTCAATGATGACCTTATTTATGTTAACATTTACATGTGAGTGCAAACTTTATTAGCACCGAACGACACTTCTATAGTTATAGTTGTAAAAGTTTTTTATGTTATACTCAAATATGTAATGTATGTTATTGATTTCTTACGTTAAGGTAAAAAAATTATATAAAAATATTTTAGTCTCAAAGAATGTAAAACTTGCGGAATCTTAGTGTGGTCAATAGTTATTTGATACTGATTATCATATTATAGTGATGATGAGTTATATTGTTTAGTATAGCGAGATTCTTTTAATCATATGACCATTGTGTAGTGTGGTATCGAAAGATACCACAGTGAGGAATATTAGATTTGACACGTTGAGATGATTCCCGTACTTTATCAACAGAGAAAATACGCGTTAGTTAGATATCTGTACATTGTTTGGCAAAGTTTTGGTAGATCATGTATTTGGTTGTATGTCAAACTTAAAAGTATTGGTTATTTCGTGGTACATATCTAATTGATGGGAGATGACATGCGTAGCTTTTGGTTTACAATGATAGAATAATAATCAGGAAATTCTTCGTGATATTTCGTTGTTAAGTTCGAGACTCAGTATGATCCATGACTTGAAATTAGTAAGATTCTGATTATGTGGAATGCATGATTCTTATTGTTATTTGATATTTAAGTTGTTTATGCTAATATTTAGACTAAGGTAATTCCTTTCTTCTTCATGATATTGGACTTCGGGGAATTCCCCCATGTTATTGATGAGATTCGGATTTTATAAAATTCTTTTATCTTTATGGTAGGAGGGTTTAGTGGGACCTATTTTTGTTATTATTTTTAAGTCGTAATTATGACGAATTGTAGATTTTTAAATAGAGTTTACTATTAGATTTTATATTATTGTTGTAGCTTTTGTATTTTAATATTGCATATTTGAGATATTTATTATTTGTCTTGTGTTGTTAATTATTATTACTTGTTAGGCATTTAGCTTTCTCTTAGATTTTATTGGATCCAAATTTAAGTACATAGTATTAGCGAAGCATTCTATGTTTGCTACAAACTTTTAGGTAGGGAGGATTTTGGAGACTAATAATTGTCGTTTCTATTCGGTGATAGACAAGATATAATTATTATAGAGACTTGGCAGTTTTTTCTCGAGTTATGACCCATGACTCTTAGCATTTTTATTTTTAGATATTTTTAGATGTTTACATAATATATTAATGAGATGATGGTTTTACAATTGAAAAAGTATTAAAAATTATGACAGATATTTAATGGTTTTAAGGTTGGACATTTCTGCGTGAGCGGTCTAGGCCGGGTCTGATGATTTGGGCTCGAGTCGTCACATTTATGATGGATATTATTATTATTATTATCATATAATTTAAAATGAAAGATTCTCCAAACTTTTGGTATTTACTAATTTAAGTAATACTTCAAAGTCATACCAAAATACAATACTCCATAACAATAAAAGTTGCGCCTAACTAATAATTAAATGACGAAAATAATAAGTTGAGTTTTAAGTACCAATTTATCCTTTGAAAGATCATTCTTTTGTGATATTTCTTAGTCCTTTGGTGATCAACTTAGGCCGTACTATGTCATATATGTTTTAGAAGACCTATCTATATAATTTAGCTTTACAATTTATGATTTGTATTAATCTCAATCCAAAATGTCTAACTTGAAATACTGAGTATTAGAGTTGTCCCACACTAGGAAGTTCCCTAGCTTCTAAGTTCCAAGACAACTATATATGCTCTTTTGTATGGAACATCGGACAAAGCTTGAAACTATGGCTAAAAGTGTGTTTGATTCGAGAGCACACCTAGCCAGGAGTGGGCTTGATCTCTTCCTAGAAAAAATTTAACAGAAATCAGAATGGCTCCATTACAAGACAATCTATCAAATCGAATATCTTAAAAACTCTCTCAGCAAGGCATCAAGTTCCTCCTCCAACTGTCTGATATTTGACTAAGTTTGGCTCGTGCGCATCAATCTATATTGAAAACCTCCACAGAAAAAAGTGCTTTTTTTCATGAACCCCCAGATGCCTATGGTCAACGAATCCCACCTCATCACTGACCCTTTCAGTGCCACCTTAATTAACGGGAAAGTGATCATTGTCTCTAATTAAACCAGCAGGTTTGGAGACTAGAAATTGGCAATCAATTACGTCCTCCCAGTGAACTGAACTATTCTAAGTTGATGTTGCTCCTAGGTCCTATTGAGAGGCTAATGCAAGCCTAGCCTGCGTCCATATCTTGGTAGCCACCATTTCCTGAACATTTTAACAAATTTTAGCATGAATCAGGCTTCGTGTCCCTCTCCTGAGCATTCGGGATCTTAAAACCTACTTTGCATAAACTAACATGTCAACCCTGTGAGTCGGGACAGATCTTGTGTGTGGCTGTGAGCAAGTTATCCAACAATGTGACAAGCAGACAAACACATTTGGAAATTAAAGGAGTAGAAGAAATAACTTGACTTGATTCCTTAAAACCTTGAACATTTGATAAGAAGATAAGAAGAGAACCCTCAACTTTCTCTAAAGAGGTGTACGGTCTTTACAAGAACTTCTGGAGTAAACAGTGAAATTTATCCCAACTCTAACCTGCTCCCTGCTCAAGGTGCAAGATCAAGTAGTGCAAGCAAGTAGCTAACATGCTCCCCTTCTTGTGGTGTGAGCTTGAACCGTGTCAAGGTGCTTGCTTATCCTGAGTCAAAGTTAGCTTCTATGAGAGTCACTAGTTTAAAGCAAAATACTAAATCAACCTGATGCCCATGCAGATAACATGTAGGAAATTCCAAGAAGCTCATCTTACAATCATTCCTATAAACAAAATATAAAGAGGTGAAACTTCTCGCTTAGTTGATATTTGTATGACCCAAATTCTAATATTTATAAAAATGACATTAAATTTTGGTAAATTGGTAAATTATTAATATTAATTTTAACTTTGGGTTAGAAATTAAGTACGAAGATCATAAAGGTGCGAGTATGAGTGATGTCTGATGTGCACCTGAGCCATATATGAGCACGTATTAGACGAAATCACCGCACCTGGGGTACGCGTAAGAGGTGCTCGTCTATGTTTAGTCCAAAATAATAGCACTTGAGACATGCCTGTTTAGTGCTTGTACACTGACTTAAAAAGCCTTCGTGTCAAATTAGCACAATTATGCCCGCCTGTTATAAATAGATCTTTTGACTGATTTTATTTCATTTCTTGTGGATTTTTGAGAGAAGAAAGAGAAAGAGAAGAGAAAAAAAGATAAGATGAGAAAGAAAGAAGCAAAGTACATTTGAGGCGAATCCAAGCTAATTTTTGTGAATTAAAGCTAAAGTAAGTATATCTAAACCAATTTCTTCATTTGTTGTTAAATATCTGAATTTTTTGAGTATTTCTTATTCAAATACTCATGCATGTGATGTTTGCTTATTTTATTTGTTTATATTTTACATGCATGCTAGTTTTTCCTGTTTTCATAAGATTTTGAAAGTTTATGTGTTAAATTTATACATGTAATTATTAAAATCTTGAAATCTTTGTACATATATTCTTGCATGCCTTTGAATTACTAATAAAATGATAAAAACTTTACTTTAATTTTAATAAAGATGATTTGTTTTTTTTTTAGATTTGATGAAAAAATTTATATGTTTGCATCTTGGTGTTGAGTTTTTAGTTTTAACTAAATAAGGATCATTGTAAAAATTAATGAAACATATTTAGACTTATCCTAATATATTATTTACAAATCAAAAGTCAAATATAATATCCACAAAATAAAAAGTGGCGTTTGATTCTAACTATATTGAATAATATGTAACTAGTCTACTCACTGGTTGTGAACATTGGCGTATGACTTTTGATTATATGAAAACAATTATAGCCCAAATTTTGATATTTGATCATTATTGGTGAGGTTATAATCGATTATTAGTTCTTATATGTTTGTACAATTTTTGCCTGTTTTACATTCTTATATTGTACATGATTTTCTTATGTGTTATTGCTTTTTAATATTTTTGGCATTTTGATTTCTGATTACAAATATTGT
>JAODPA010003564.1:0-14053 GCA_025585075.1 Nepenthes mirabilis | reverse complement strand
TAATAATAAATCTTTCTTGAAATTGAATTGACAAAAGTGAGGCATAAGAGTTTACAAACAATCCTAAGAAAAGCATACCTAAATTTCATCTTACTCTTTAATATTAGTTTTTTTGGAGGGTATTCTCGTATCCCTTGCTTATTGTAATGGGAAGCTCGATGTGTCTTTTTTAATAGACGATTAATTTTTTAATTATTTTCTCTTGGAATATGGATAATTTTAAACCTGTTGAGGAAAGACGAGAGTCTGGCCTTGTAGAGGTATTTGGCCCATTCTAAATTGATAGCTTCAAAATTAGCCAATACTTAATTGACTACTAACTCAGAATTACTGTAAATTTTTACATTCTTAATGGGACATTTCTTGTTTAATTGTGAACTGATTAACAAAGTTTTATATTAAGCCATATTGTTGGTTGTTAAGAACCCAAATATGATCAAATAATTGATGTCGGGAAAGATGCTCAATTCACTTGTAGTGTTGACCTGGGTGGTGATGTATCACATGTAGCATTTGAGGTTTATTCGACTGCTTCATTTGAGATTGGGGTCATTATTTTGGCAATAAAGTCCATAAAGGTTTGAACTTTTATTGAGGGTCGTGCTTGAAACTTTATATTGAGTTCGACCAACTCGATCAATCACCTGATTAAGTATCTGAATACTTCTGATTTTTGTAGAATCCCTTTTTAGGAGTTAGTCCATTAGAACTATAATTTTATGGGTTTAGAAATATGGTTAGAGTCATCTTATAATAAAAACTAAGACAAAAATAGTACTCTAAAAATATGATCAGAATTTTCTTATAACAAAAATTAAGGTTAAAGCAGCATTCTCTATTCTTGCATACTAAGTCTCCAGGTTGGCTAGGATTTTGCTGATACAGTGGACTAATAATTGTAATCCTAATTGTTTCTTAACCAATATGATACTCAGAATTATTTTTGAAATGGTTAAGACATAAATCTTCATCCTTCTTTGGACAACTTAGCAAAGGCAGATGTGCCAAATATTTCTTTAAATTTTAGAAAACTTGTTGGCATTTATCAGAACATCAAAAACTATTCATCTTTGCTCCTCTCATTACTTTGATAAATGGTGAGTACTTCTCAATTAACTTGGCCATAAATCAGCATAAGGAAGCAAGCTGCTTGGTTAGCCTTTAGATGTCTTTTATCATTTGAGATGGCTCCATATTCATAATTGCTTTCAACTTTTCTAGGGTAGCCTTTATCTCGTGTTGAAAGAGTTTAAAACCTAAGAACTTATCAGAAGTTATCCCAAAGATGTACATAGTCAAGTTTGATTTCATTCGGTATGTTCTGAATATAGTAAACATGTCACGTCTCAAATTTTAATCCATATATTAATTTAAAATTAATATTAATTAGTTAATTAACCGTTAATTAACATACAGACATGAGTTACATGCCGATATATCGATTGACTAAAATAAAACTAAATTAAATCATACATAGGATCAGAAGCATGTCATGTCCCATGTGGCTCCTGTGATGTACAATATTTTCAAACAAAAATTCGGCAAAGTTTCGGCTATAATACGGACGTCGGCCTAATACAAAACCTGTAAATAACATGTACAGCACAATATAGAACCACAATAGAACTCAACAAGTATACACACAGGATCCAAACAGTGACACCCAACACGTGGTATAATCGTCATAACTCCGATTACGACATCAATTCAAACAAGATGCCAGTAAGTATCTACAATAAAACTATAAAGACCTGCGGAAGCGCATACATCCATCAATCACAGAAGAGACTATACTACGAGTGTGACATCATCGATATATACATACATCAATATCTAAAACCATAAATAATAATAGTACATGATCCACCAAAGACAAAATTACAAAACTAAGTCCTCGAGGCTTCTTTTTCCAAATCTGCTGCCTAACCAACTCTTATACTCTACTAGGCCTCATCAGGCATGAGGACGTGCTCATCTGAAGGAAAGAAGGAAGTAAGGGTGAGCCAAATGTTTAACAAGTGTAATATAAGTAACAAAAATAAATAATATAAGCAAAATAAGATATAGGAGGGATGTAAGAGAAGAATAATGATGCATGAACATGATGCATGGATAATTATATTTCCGAAATTTAGATAACTTTTCGTATTTTATCTTTCTTCCCTTAGGGTTCCACACCATGCATAAATTTTTTTTTATCTTTATGCATCAGGGCTAGTAGACCTTACCAGCAAACAGTGTAGGAGAATAAGAAAATGAAAGTGTATGCTTCCACATATTCTAAGGTGCAACCCACGCCGTTTAACACCCTATGGTGAGTAATATACCTTTAATCCGATATATGGTGCCATATCATATATGCCACCATGTCCCCTGTTGCCCAGTGGCAGCGCTCATTTTTCCATAATAATAACTTAAGGCATATCAAGAAATATCACCCGTTATAATATACAATCAGGATAATTCTTAAATTTTTATGGTAATATCAATAGCATGCCAAGGGATATTACCATCTGAAACGTAATCCTTGGTCCAATTTATATTTTTCTTATTCTCAAAAAAATTCCATATTCATTTATAAAATATTATTCTTACTCCAAGAGAACGATTCATGAAACATATCACATTATGAAAATTTTCACTTATACTTATCATAATTAGCATAATTCTTAGGAGTTTACATTTTTTCATGACTTAGACTACATGCATAACTGGTATAAAGTATAGAGAAAAATCGAAATTCTTACTGTCGAGAGCCCAACACAACTTTAAAGCTTCCAGACAATAATTTTCCTTCACAATTACATATAATATAATTTTCAGAGTATATATCTAAGTATATGCAAATATATATAACTTAAATAACAATTAAATAGGATAGAATCATGAAAACATTACTCAATTGCATTGGATAAACAGTGCTAGTGCGCAGGTTAGGGTTCCCGGACATACCAAATAGGTCAAAACTTGAAAATCAAATACCAAACCGATCAATGCTCATATTCAAGACATTGTTAAATCATACTTAAGGCCAAATCATGAGTGGAACTCAAAATAAATGGGCAAACATGAGCCTGGCGCGGGTTATGGTTTCGCCGAAGCTGAAACCGCACGAAATGTGGAAAAATCGGACATCAAATGACAAATAAATCATGCAATGGTCATGAGTTTCGTAAAATACAAGTTTTGTGTGGGTATTGGAAAGAAAATATCCGAAAGATACAAACAAAAATCAAAAAGAGAGAACAAAAAGAGTATGGGTACACTCACCTCGACCCAATCTATCACTTTACCAATTAGCTTTAAGTTAGATTCAAACTCAAAGGCTTCATTCTCCACTTCCTCTCTCTACTCCTTCGTTCTCTCTCTCACTTATTTCTTAGGAAACTAGGAAAATGACAGAAGAAAATCTCGATGCACCATTAAAATAGACCGGCGCTCAAGCGCGTAGTTAGCGAGCCAGCTACTCCTGGCAGGCACCAGCCTGCTGAATGCGGTGCCGCCTTGGGCACCTAGCAGGTGGCTGCCCGGATCCGTCTCTAGCACTTAAATTTTCGCATACCGTAAGCCTAATTTTTGAATTATATTAATTTAATTATCTCATAATTACTAAATTTTAAAATCTTGAACCTCACAACTCTCCCCATTAGAAAATTTTATTCTCAAAATTAACGAATCCAAGGAATTAGTCAAACGTACATACCTCGAAATAGATGGGGGTACTTCACCCGAATTGCATCCTCTCTCTCCCACGTAGCCTGCTCGCGGGAATGATTCCTCCACAAAACTTTCACCAGAGGAATGGTTTTTGAGCGTAAAATTTGATTCTTGTGGTCTAAAATCTCCACTGCCTCCTCCGAATACGATAAGTTCATGCTGATAACCCAAGGGCCATAATCAATGATGTGCGCCGGATTGTGGACGTACTTCCTTAGCATCAATTCTTGAAAAAGATTATGTATATCGGTTAAATTCAATGGCAATGCCAATCGATACGCCACATCTCCGACCTTCTCCAGAATTTCGAAAGGTCAAATAAAGTGCGGCCTCAACTTCCCTTTATCCCCAAACCTCGTGGTCCCCTTCAACGGTGATACTCTAAGAAACACAAAATCACCGATCTCAAATCAGAGTTTTGTTCTCCTTCGGTCCGCATAACTCTTCTGTCCACTTTGGGCAATTTTCAACTTCTCAATAATCACTACAATCTTTTTCGATGTCTCTCTAATCACGTCGGGCTCTAAGATTCATCAATTTCCCATCTCTTTCAAATGGATCAAAGATCGACACTTCTTACCATACAATGCCTTAAACGGAGCTATGCCGACACTCGCCTGAATGTTATTATTATAAGTGAACTCTGCCAACACTAGGTAATCATCCCAGCTTCCTTTCAATTCCACCACCAATGCTCTAAGCTTATCCTCCTGGACCTGAATGGTCCACTCTGACTGACTATCAGTCTGCGGATGGTACATCGTGCTAAATTTTTAATTCATCCCTAATTCCTGATACAAACTCTCCCAAAATTTAGAGACAAAACGTGGATTACGATTGAACACAATAGATACTGGCACCCTGTGTAATCTAACAATCTCCTTGATATAGAACTGCACTAGGCGATTGCAAAAATATGTCATCCGAATGGTTATAAAATGAGTTGATTTCGTCAGAAGTTGATCCACAATGGCCCAAACTGTATCATGGTTCCTTGGGGTCCTAGGCAATCTGAAAACAAAGTCCATCGAAATATCCTCCTACTTCTAACTTGGGATAGACAATGGCTACAATAATCCCAAAGGCTTCCTTCTCTCAACATTCAGCTACTGACAGATGAGGCATCACTCAACAAAAATAACTATCTCTTTCTGTATGTTCCTCCACTAAAACATCTTCTTCAGATCCCAGTACATCTTATTAATCTCAGAGTGGATAGTGTACTTGGTCTGATAAGTCTCCTTCATGATTTCTTCCTTTAACTCTCTATCATCAGGTACACATAAACGCTTTCGAAACCTCAAGACTCCATCAGTATGAACGCAAAAGTCTATCTGAGAGTCTCTACCAAGATCTCCAACAATATTCATAAAAAACTGATCATTCACTTGTTCTTCTTTAATCCTCTGGAGGATCTCAAACTGGACCTGCAGGAAGGATAGTATCATACGATTGTCTTTGACATAATGTTGGATATGGCAAAACTTCAAGAAATCCAACATCTGCATCTATTTAATGTACGTCATCGCTACCAAACTAGTCCGACGACTTAAAGTATCCGCGACTACATTCGTCTTCCTCGGCTGATAATGGACGTCACAGTCATAGTCTTTAAGGAACTCGATCTCTCGTCGCTATCTCAAAGTCAACTCTTTCTGTGGGAACAAATACTTGAGACTCTTGCGGTCAAAATACATTAAGAACTTCTCACCATACAAATAATGCCTCCAAATCTTCAACGTGAATACTACGGTAGTCAATTCTAAGTCATGGGTCGGATAATTCTTCTCATGGATCTTCAATTGCCGAGACCCATAAGTAACTACATTCTCATTCTGCATCAAAACACATCCAAGACCAACCTTAGAAGCGTCGCAATATACCTCAAAACCACCAGAATCGTTAGGGATAGTCAGAATCAATGTCAAAGTCAACCGATCCTTCAATTCCTGGAAGCTATGATCACATTCTTTAGTCCATTCAAACCTTACTTTCTTCTTCATCAATTGGGTAAGCTATAAAGAATTACGAGAGAAATTCTCTACAAATTGACAAAAGTAACCGACAATACCAAGAAACTACGGACCTCCGTCACGGTCATCGGTCGACTCCAACTGATCACAGCTTCAACTTTCTTCAGATCTACTGAGACATATCCATTTAAAATGACGTGTCCAGAAATACAACCTCCTCAAGCCAGAATTCGCACCTCTTCAACTTCGCGAATAATCTATACTCCCTAAGGGTCTGAAGAACAATCCTCAAATACTCCTCATACTCAACATCACTCCTCGAATAGATTAGAATGTCATCAATGAAGACCACTACAAACTTATCCAAATAGGGATAAAATATCTGATTTATCAAATTCATAAATACTGCAGGGGTATTCGTCAAACCGAATGGCATAATAAGAAACTCATAATGGCCACATCTCGTCCGAATGTTGTCTTCACTACATCTTCATGCTTAATCCGAAACTGATGATACCCTGACTGAAAATAGATATTTGAGAACACACCGGTCCCTTTCAATTGATCGAAAAGGTCATCAATCTGCGGCAATGAGTACTTATTTTTTATCGTGATCTTATTTAATTCATGATAGTCCACACAAAGCCACAAAGTCTTATCCTTCTTCTTCACGAATAGGATCGGAGCACCCCATGGCAAAACACTGAATCTAATGAAACCCATATTTAACAAATCCTACAACTGCTGCTTCAATTCTTTCAACTTAGTAGGAACCATACGATAATGGGTCCTCAAAATAGGTGCCGATTGAGGTACAAGATCAATTCCAAAGTCGATCTCACAGCGTGGCGGTATGATAGACAACTTATCTGAGAATAGATCTTCAAACTCGCGTACTCTGGAATCTCCTTAGCCAATAGCTCATGGCTCTTCGCCACACTGGCATACGCCAAATAAGCTTCGCACCCACTATTCAACAGATGACGAGCTTACAGAGCCAAAATAAAGCTGGACGGCTCAGCTTGTCGAATTCTCTGAATATGAAAGGGCTCACATTCTGAAATTGCAAAGTCAACATTCTTATAAAAACAACCAATAACTACATGATTTCTTGACAAACAATCCATGCCCAGAATAATATCGAAAGCATGCATCACCAGGAGAATCAAATCAACAGGTAAAGATAACCCATTCACCTCAATCGAATACCCAGGATAAGAAATATCAGTCACAACAGAAAATCCCGTAGACGTCGACACAACTAACAAATAATCAAGAATAACATGAGATTATATCAAATGACTAGCAAACCGAGGTGACACAAAAAAATGAGTGGATCCAGAGTCGAAAAGTACCGAAGCAGAAACACCACAGATAGAAATAATACCTTCCACTACGTCATTAGACGCTTTAGCTTCACTTGCAGACACTGCAAAGGCTTTTTCTTGAACAACAGGCTTAAAGGAGAAAGCCTTCACCAGATGAGGCACTCTTTAATTTTGTGCCCCGGTTGCCAACAGTCAAAGCACATGCCCAATATCCTATAACAAGCCTTTTTCCCATGCGTCTTCCCACAATGACGACATGAGCTAATTGAAGATTGTGAAGACGATGCGATCTTGTTGCTCTTCTTCTCAAAACCTGGCTGTTTTACTCTCTTGGGTGGTCTCCCGAAACTTCTTCCTGAGCTAGCGCCAGCACCACTTTTACTCGGCGACCACTTCTTATAAAATTCTTCGTTTGCAAGCTCCCTTTCATGGATTAACACACAGTCCAACATATCGGCATATGTCGCCAATTTTGAGGTTGCCAGTTGCTCGCAGATATCATCTCGCAAACCTTGAAGGAACATCCTTGCCTTTCTCTCTTCATCTTCGACCATATTTGGAGCATACCGAGTTAGCTCCGTAAACTTTGCATCAGATTCGGCTACCATCCAAGCACCTCATCTCAAACGAATAAACTCCTCCTTTTGAACACAGAGGCTAGATGGGAAGTATTTTTTCATAAATGCTTCTTCGAATATAGGCCAGGTAATTTCATCCTCTGGCACTCCCAAAGCTCTCTTCTTATCTGCCACCAATGATGCATAATGCCTTCTAGTCGATAAGATGCAAATAGAACCCAGTCATCCTTAGGACAACAAATAATGGTGAACACCTCTTTATCCGCTCGAACCATGTGTCCGCTTTGATCCGGTCGGGCTCATGCAAGAACTTTGAAACTCGCTCCTGGAGAAAACGATCATAAACAGAAGGTCCATGATTAGCAGGAGCCTACACTGGAGCTAGAGCAGGGACCGGAGCAAGATTCTTTTACTCCATGTTCTCGATAATATTTGCCATTTGACCCAACAGATTCAGGTATTTAGCTTCTCGGTCACATGGTCGACCTCCTTCTTGTGAACCCCGCTGTCTTGGCGGCATGATCAGCTACCGATATCACTTCTGAAACAAGAATAGTACGAATTAATCAAGATGTCAGATTCTAATTAAGACATTATAATCTACGTAATTAAACGTAACTATCTAGCATAAGTTACAATAACTAAGATAACTAGAACTATCCAACCTAATTTAATTGTTCCATGCCTCCATCTATCTATTTAGCCTAGTCTATCCTAAGTTTTCGTATAAGATCTAAATCAAACCTAAGACATCTCTTTCTCTGATACCAACTGTGACGTATTATATTTTTAATAGAAAATTTGGTAGAATTTTGACTGTAATACAGACATTAGCCTAATACAAAATCTGAAAATAACCTGTACAATAAAATATACATCCACAATAGAACTCAACAACCATACACAGGATCAAAACTGCCACACTCAACACGTGGCACCGATGTCATAACTACGGTTATAATATCAGCTCAGACAAGATGCCACTAGGTACCCACAATAAAACTATAAAGATCTGAGGAAGCGCATACATCCATCAATCACAGAAGAGACTATATTACGAGTGTGACATCATCGACATATGCATATGTCAGTATCCAAAACCATAAATAATAATAATACATGACCTCCCAAAGACAAAATCATAAAACTAAGTCCTCAAGGCTTGTTCTTACAAATCTGTTGCCTAATCAGCTCCTATACTCTACTCGGCCTCATCAGGTATAAGGGCATGCTCATCTGGAGGAGAGAAAAAAATAAGGGTAAGCCAAATACTTAACAAGTACAATATAAGTAACAAAAATAAATAATATAAGCAAAATAAGGTAGAGGAGGGATGTAAGAGAAGAATAATGATGCATGAACATGATGCACGAATAATTACATTTTTAAAATTTAGATAACTTTTTGCATTTTATTTTTTTTCTCTTAGGGTTCCACATTATATGTAAGTTTTTTTATTTTTACAGATCAGGGCGAGTTGACCTTACCAGTAAATGGTGCGGGAGAACGATGAAATGAATGTGTATTCTCCCACACATTCCAAGGTACAACCAACACTGTTTAACACCCTATAATAAGCAGTATATCTTTAACCCAATATACAGGGTCATATCACATATTCCACCATGTTCCCCATAACCTAGAGGCAGTTCTCGTTCTTCGACAGAATGTCCTAATACTTGCCAAGGAATATCACCCGCTATAACACACAGCCAGGATAATCCTTGAGTTTTCACTATAATATCAATTGCATACCAGGGGATACTATCCTCTGAAACGTAATCCTTGGTCCAATTCATATTTTTCTTATTCTTAGGAAAATTTCATATTCATTCATAAAATATTGTTCACTCGCTTCAGAAGAATGATTCATTAAACATATCACATTATGAAAATTTTCACTTATACTTCTCATAATTATCATAATTCTTAGGAGTTTACATTTTCTCATGACTTAGACTATATGCATAATCAGTATAAAGTATAGAGAAAAATCAAAATTCTTACTACCGAGAGCCTAACACAACTTTAGAACTTCCAGACAATAATTTTTCTTCACAATTGCAAATAACATAATTTTCAGATTGTGATAGAATAGGTCATTATCCTCTAATGACCTTCGTCAGTTATCATACTTAACCAAATGAAAACTAATATGCTTTTGTTTATAAACACATAAATTAACTTTTATAAAAAATTGGGTAGAATCTCCTCTAAATATGGACAAAAGCCATACACATAACTGGATAATACAATCTGTACAAGATATACAAATAGATAGACCTTAAAATTTCAATCACAACAATACACAAGATCAAATCAAATGTCATTTCATCTATGACTCCAACACAATAATCTCAAACTATTATATTGGATCTAATGAGAAATGCCATCTACAAACCTGTACAAAACCTAACATTATACCTGCGGAAGTATAACTACATCCACAAATAAGTTGCGAAAGTATAACAATAATCCATAATAATAAATATCATGCCATGACATAATTTAATACATAACAGTTATTTTATACCAACTATTTACATTACATTACATCAATTACATTCTAAATTCTAAGTCTTCGAGGTCCAGTAAATCTTCTTTAGTAAATCTTTCTCCTTACTCTTTCTTATAAGGTATCACCTCATAGGTTTTATCTAAAAGGGGAGACAAAACAGCAATGGGTGAACTATATATTCAGTAAGGTACCATAAAAATAAGACATGTAAATTTTTATATAAAACACACACACACATGCATATATAAAGAGACATTGAAAGGATTAGGAGGCCAAATATGCAAATAGACAAGGCAAAAACATGAAACGATGTATAAATATGAGCTTGTGGACAAAGTCTTATCTTTATTTATTTTATCTTTTCCTTTATATAGTTCTTCTTTTGATTCTTAGTGAGAAAAATATGCTGAAATCATAGAATAGCTTATAACTTACTTTTCTTTAGAATAAATTCTCTTATTATCTTGAGGGACCTGAACTAGTAGGCCCCACCAGTTGAGGGAGCGAATAATCAATTATTGATTATATTCACTCAACACAATCAAAAGTATTAATTCTTAGTCCTTCCTTATTTACATCCCGATGGTAGGATGATCATAAATTCTTAACCCTTATCCTCCATAGTAAGGTCCTGAGGAAGGCGGATCACATATCACTCTGTGAACGGATTTATCCTTGATTGCCACTGTAGCATCTTAAGACTTATCAAGGAATATTACCCACTACCATACATGATCAGGATAATCCTTAAGTTTCTACTATAATATTAATGGCATACCAGAGAATGTTACTCGTTGACTATCAATCATTGGTTCAATTTCTTACCGATGTTAGCTTAACTTGAAAAATCTTGATTCTTGTTCCTTAGTCTTAATTTATCATTCTTTGAGGGTCACTTTAACTTCTCATAACTGAGTCTTTCAAATAGCCTTAGAGTTCTTAGTAATTTTAAACAACATAACTTTTAACAAAATTCAGATAAAATTATCCGATATAACTTAAATAATTCATAATGTAAGATTTCCATCCCACAACTCAAAATTTACAATAATCATACCTTCAATTTTTGAGTTAGGGTTTTAGAGAATCATTCGAAACAGATTCGGACATGAAACATGCGTCAAACAGCGAAATCAAATTTATAAATCATAATATTCATACTTAAATTTGTAATCTATTAATAAAATCATGAGAAAACTAGAAAATATGTAACATTACAAACAAATCTTAAAGGATGAGGGTTTTAGAATAATAGTATGAAAAAGAAGATAGCTAAAAGTAACAATAAGAAAAGACAGGGTTTAAGGTACACTTATCTCATTCTGATTTATTATTTTCCTTACTCTGATCGAACCAAAAATGGCAAAAAATTCCTCATCTTCCTCTTTTTCCTCTCCTTCCTCCTTCCCTGCTCTGCTGCGTCGGACTCCTCTTTTCTCCCTTCTCCCTATTTAAATTAGAAAACAGTTAGTTGGTGGGAAGTTTCTAAATTCGCGCTCGAGTACCAAAGGCTCAAGCACCAATCAGGCGAGCCTTTAGCGCTCGAGCGTGCATCGAGCGCCTTCGCTACTCGAATTGGCGCCACCATTCGAGTTTGAACCAACAGCGAGCTCAGCACCTACTAGAATTAGCGCTTCTTTCTGGGCTCGAGCCTGCAATGAGCACAGCCCTATTGGAATTGGCGCCTTCAGCTAGGTTGAGCCTTGCAGCGAGCTTGGGACATTTTGGAATTGACGCCCTCTGCTGTACTCGAACTTGTAGAGAGCTCAACTTCCATTTTCCCTCAACCATAATCAATTCTCCATTTTTTTAAATTCATTTATCTTAAACTCAATTATAATAACCAATTACCAAATTTGCTATGTTTTAGGAACCGGTACCTTACACAAAGTATACAATTAAATATATGCAAATATATATAACTTAAATAACAATTAAGTAAGGTGGAATCATGTAAAAATTACTCAATTGCATCGGATGAATAGTGCTAGCACACAGGTTAGGGTTCCAGACGCACCAAATGGGTCATAACTTGGAAATCGAACACCAAACTGATAAATACTCATATTCAAGATATGGATAAATCATAATGAAAGCCAAATTATGCGTGAAAGTGAAAATAAATGGGAAAACATGAGCTAGGCACGGGTTAGGGTTTCGCTGAAGCTGAAACCGCACAAAATGTGAGGAAATCAGATATCAAATGATAAATAAATCATGCAATGGTCATGGGTTCCTCAAAATGCAAGTTTTGGGTGGGTACCGGAATAAAAATACTCGACAGATATGAACAAAAATCAAAAGGAGAAAACAAAAAGAGTATGCGTGCAATTACTTTGACCCAATTTATCCCTTTTTAAACTAGCTCTAAGTCGGATTTAAACTCGAAGGCTTCGATCTTCACTTCCTATCTATACTCCTTCGTTCTCTCTCTCTCTCTCTTATTTCTGAGGAAAACCAAGAAAATGATGAAAGGAAATCCCGACGCACCTTGAAAACAAACCGGCGCTCGAGCACGTAGCCGATGTGCCTACTACTGGAATTGACGACTGCCAAGATCCGTCATCGGCACTTAGGTTCCCACGTACCTTAAGCCTAATTTTTAGATTATACTAATTTAATTATCTCCTAATTACTAAGTTTTAAAATTCAGAACCTCACAGCTCCGTTATCAACCCAAAATGTGATGTCAGACCTTACATAATGAGTGATATCTGTCCAAAAGTATAATCACAGTATACAAATTACAGCAATACGTTATAAACCATAATCTGATAACTGGCAACTACTCGTTGGATAATTTGAAATAGTCATAAGACCATGATAGCACTAATTCATAACCTAGGGATTAGCATTTGATATAATTTATTCCGACAATCTAAAACTATCCAAAAAATCAAAACATATCCAGCTAATGTCCGGACGTATAATAAATATTAAATATTATCCAAAAACTAAAATACTACCATTAAAATAACTTAAATATGAACTAATATCATCTAAAACTGTCTGATCAATAAAAAATACAACGTTAGACCCATTAATTATCATCCGAACGCTATCTGAACATAACATAATATAATAAATATTATCCAAAAATAATATTATAATCCATCTACACAGCAATCTAAAATCTTCATATCCACTAGATCCTTCAATCCTGGTTTTCTGGTAAGGACTCGTGCAACTTATCTAAAGGGATTATTAAAATAGTAAGGAGTGAGCCAAAAGTATAATAAGACACTATATAACAATAATCATGTACTTATAATTGTATTAAAAATATAACGGAAGGATCAATTCAATGATATACCATAAAATTTCATATAAATATATGTTCGGATTATGCAGTAGTTTTCAGATTATCTTATCATATTTTTTTCTTTATCTTAACCATCAAATTATGCTCAAATTGTTATTTTTTTAGGGATCATGGTCGGTAGATATTACCGGATAAAGAAGCAGACAATCAAAGATCGGATTGTATATGTTTTCATACAATCAAAAGCCATAAACTCTTATTCAAGACCCAAATATGGGTCGTCTATATATAACACTATAGATAGAACTAAACGCCGTTTCTTTTCATGGATGATAGGGTTAAAAATTGATATACCATTATAATATATTAAGGCATGCCAAAATATACTATCTGCCGAATAATCCTTGATTTAATTTCTTATTCTTTTGAAAACTCTACACTTTATTCTTGGTTCTTTTTAATTTTCTCACTCTTAAAAAAAATATTTATAATTCATTACATATGATAGAGTTTTCAACCACATTTCATAATTTCACACCTATACCTTTTACAAAAAGTTAAGTATGTTACAATTAAAGGCGTGAAAAATCCTAAAAAAAATTTAGAATTCAACAATATGTAGAATTCCAGTAGAAAAAAAATACAAAAGTAGTTTATATCTTAAATTCTAGACCTTA
>JAODPA010003553.1:0-39806 GCA_025585075.1 Nepenthes mirabilis | reverse complement strand
AAAATAAATAAATAAAATATTCATGGTGTTACAATCTTCCCTCACTCAAAAGATTTTTCGTCCTCAAAAACATACCTCAATCCTTGAAGAGTCAAAGATATTTTGTGCGCATGTATGCTTCCGTCTCCCATGTCGCATCACCCTCGTCTTGATGATTCCAAACGACTTTTACAAGCGGTATTATCTTGGAGTGTAGAATCTTGTCTCGTCGGTCTATGATCCACATCGGTTCCTCAGTATAGGATAGGTCGTTCTGGATTTGTAATTGATCGTGCGCAATTGCATGTGACTCATCGCGTATATATTTTCTTAACATGGATACGTGAAACATGTCGTGCACCCCTGCTAAAGACAGTGGTAAGGCTAGTCGGTGGGCTACCTCACCAACCCACTCCAATATTTCAAATAGTCTAATAAACTTAGGGTTCAGCTTACCTCATCTTCCAAATCTTACAATGCCTTTTGTGACGGAACATATTTTTTTTTCAATCCATCATCAATCTCCCAGAACTGACACCAAGCTTGGGTGGTCAGGTTCGGGCCGATCGTGCCTTCCAAATCATAGGATCACAGATGCCGTCTAGGACTAATACACAAAGCGGAAGTCAATCTATTATCCAACGGAAGCATTTACATTCATTCCCATAAAAATTCATTTTTTAATATATATAGCCATAAGCGTCTAATCATAAAAGTTTATCGAGTCTAACAAATCATTACACAAATTGCTTCTTCGTGGCGATTGTCCAAAAGGTGCTTTAGAATCCTTACAATCCTTTCAGATAGGCTCTAATCACTCTGTCTCGTCAGGCACGAGTTCTAAATTTCTATCTGGGGGGAACAGAAGACAGTAAGTCGGAGCTCAACAAGGTACATGCAGATTTTTCATAAAACGTTCGTGATGTCAACAGTTACAGATACATATACAGAATATCATTTAACCGGAATCATACAGAACACTTAGAACGGTAAAATGCAGGAATTCATGCATCATATATATCATACGGTAGTATTTGGCCGAACAAAAGCAAATTAGAAAGTCCGAACAGGTAATATTTGAGCATAAAATAAGGCCGATCACAATTTAGCTTCTTTTATTTATTGCTTAACGGAAGGGGGCTTTAATCGAGGATAGATTGCGCACATCTTCTCACAATCACGACAATACCTCCTTGTACAAAGCTCCGAGGACGACTCTCACTTTCTTATTGTATAAAGCCTCAAGGACGACTATCACTACCTTCTTGTACAAAGCCCCGAGGATGGCTTTCACTTTGGTTATCCTCGATTATCACATTAAGGTCCTAAGGCATGCCGGAGTACCTTGTCACCCAAGGCTAAGGTCCGAATTTATTGTCTTTATCATAAAACTGGTTCGTATTTTCCTTTGTTCGTTCTGGATGGCCACATCACAAGCCAGTTTCAAATCACATAATAAACCTATTTTAAATTTTCAGTACAGATGCCGATTTCAAATCTTAATACCAGGCCGGTCTCAAAATCACAGAGTAAATGCCGGTTTTAAAAGTATAGTATAAATGTCGGTTACAACCTTAATACAAGGCCGGTTTCAATTATAACACAAGACTGGTTTCAAAATCACAATGCAAATGCCAGTTTTGAAATTACCATATAAATACCGGTTTCGATTGTGATACAAGGTCGGTTTTAATTATAATGCAAATGTCAATTTTAAAATTACAATACAATTGCGAGTTTCGATTATAATACAAGGTCGGTTTCAAAATCACAGTGTAAATGCTGGTTTTAAAATATGATAAAAGGCTGGTTTCAAAATTACCATATAAATGCTGGTTTCAAAATACGATACAAGGTCGGTTTTAAAATTACCGTGTAAATGCCGATTTCAAGATACGATACAAGGCCGGTTTCAAAATTACCGTGTAAATGCCGGTTTTAAAATATTATACAGGGCCGGTTTTGAGATTACCGTGCAAATACCAGTTTCAAAATACGATACAGGGCCGGTTTCAAAATTACCGTATAAATGCTGGTTTCAAAATACGATACAGGGCCGAGTTCGAGATTACCGTGTAAATGCCGATTTCAAAATACGATACAGGGCCGATTTTGAAATTACCATGTAAATACCAGTTTCAAATGTAATACAAAGCCGATTTTAATTATGCTTGGCCGGTTTCAAAATTATAAATACAATTTTGATTTCAATTATTCTTGGCCGGTTTTAAATTAATATGTAAGGCCGGTTTCAATACTTACTTAAGACGATTTCAAATTATATTATAAGACCAATTTTGAATTAATATGCAAGGCCGATTTCGATATTTACTTAACCCGATTTCAAATTATATTATAAGGCCGGTTTCAAATTTGGGTAATGCAAGTGTCATACAAGCCGGTCTACTTTTTTTTTTCATTTTCATGTACTCCAATTTAAACATGAGTTAGAAAAAAGCAGAAAGCATGCATTCGAATTAGAATACAACTTATCAAATAGTAATTAAAACGGTATGCATTTAATCTAAATGGGAAGGAAAAACTGGCAGTTTTGTTTAAAGCTGGAACTTTGGAGACGAAAATATAAGTGCTTAAGCATGAACTTTAAAATTTGGGCACACGAACTTAAAAAAATGACCGTTAGATACACTTGCAATATTCTTACAAAAAACAGAACTTAAAAAGAGTAACGTCCGAAGTACACTTTCCTGACAGTCGTTCGTCCACCCTTACAGACCGGAAGCGTTCTCTCCTTCTCTACTCATTACTGTTTTTATTGCTGGTTACTCTCGTCAGCTTCCTTGATCGAAACTGAGTATATATAGAGGAGGGGTTAGGTGGAGTAAGTGGGGGTAAGCTACCTACCTCGTACTTCTTCTCAGACGTTAGGTGGGAGTAAGTAGTCTAAGCTACTTACTTCGGTACTTCTCATCAGACGGCCAACGAGGTGGTTCACCTACTTCATTTAATTAGGGTATAGTTGGGTTCTAACTAATTAGTAATGTTGGTCCTTGTCTTTAGTTGCCCTTAATTTATTCCGGTCAAGTCTTTGGTCAGTGCTCAGGGTCAGCCATCGATTCGCTTCTTTTATTCAAGGCCGATCAACCTTTCTCATGGCTGGTCAACCCTTTGGGTTGGTCAACATTTTGACGTTGGCCAACATCCGGTCAACATCATAATTTTTGGTTAACCCTTACTCAAGCCAGTCAATAATCTAAAGCCGGTCAACCTTCTAAAAGCCGGTCAACCTTACAAGTTTTGGTCAACTTTATCTATTTCGGACTTCAAGTAGTCCGGCCTTTTGTGGTACAAACTACTCTGGTTTTAAGCGGCATAAGGCCACTCCTGTATTGAAATACTTTATTCCGATTTTAAGTTTTCTTTTAAAGATGGGATCTCACAATTCTCCCCTACTAAAAAAAATTTCGTCCTCAAAACTTAGATAGGGTTACATACCTTAAACAAACAAGTGTGGATGCTTGGTTTAAATTTCTTCTTCTCGTTCCCAGGTAGCTTCTTTAGGTGAGTGATTCCTCCGTAGCATATATATTAGAGCAACCGTCTTCGTACGCAGCCTTCGCTCCTTCCGGCCGAGAATTTGTAGTGGCTCCTCGACATAGGATAGATCTTTGTGGATTTCTAAGGGTTCGAGTTTAATCACGTGAGTAGGGTCATAAACATACTTCCGTAGCATGGATACATGGAACACGTCATGTACTTCCGTCAAACTTAGTGGTAGTGCTAATCTGTATGCCACTTCTCCGATCTTTTCTAAAATCTTAAAAGGGCCAACAAATCGTGGCTTCAGTTTTCCTTTCATTTTTTGAACTATGATGAATGGGCAATGAAAGATATGAACTTTAATGGCCTAGATCCTAAAACGTAGAAAGTCCCCGACATCGAGTCAATATAATCAAAGAGTCGAGGGAGACTGAGGGCTATCCGGTCAACGCTAGTTGACCGAAAAATGTGATAAGAATGAAAATTCGGTCAACAAGTGTTGATCGAAAAACGTGAAGAAAGACGTAATCTGGTCGATGTATGTTGACCGAAAAATGTAAAGGAAGGTCTATCCGGTCAACTAGCGTTGACCAGAAGGAAGGGAAAGAAGAAAGTAATCCGGTCAATGCCAGTTGATCTGAAGTGTTACGGGTAAGTAAAATCCAGTCAACGCGAGTTGACCGAAATGTGTAAGAAGGAACAACTAAATCCGTGCAAGGCTAGTTGACCGGAAACGCGAAAGAGAAATCTAAATCCGGTCAAGGCCAGTTGACCGGAAATAATAAAGAAACCCTTATGGAAAGTAGAGTAAAAAATAACCATACCTGAATAGGTAACCTACTCCCAACCACCCCCGAGTGGTTGACCTGCCCTACCCACTACCGTCAGACCCAAAGTCCTATAAATAGGAAGTGAAAGTTTAAGGAAAGAGGTTAGGAAGAGGCTCTCGATAGAATTTTCTAGTGAAGGAAAAACCAAAATTTCAAGGCAAAGTAAAGGAATTCAGGCAAGAGTACTCACCTTTTGCTGATCATGTGTTTTAATGCAAGTGTACTCACCCTTTTTAAAATCATGTTTATAATGCAAGCGTACTCCTGTTTTTAAGTCCATGTTTTTAATGCAAGTATAACTAATGATGTTCAGTTATTTCATGATGTTTGCACGCATGAAGTTTGATTATTGCATGATTTAGATGATGATTAGTTATTTGCTTATGAAAAGTACTGGTTATTCCATGATAATTGGACGTTTTACTGAAATGCATGAAATCTTGCCATGTTTTTAATTTGTTCGGTTATTTCATGTGTGAAATGACCCCGGATTTTGATAAAAAGAATTCCGACTTTTGTTGAAAGGAACTCAGGTTTTTGTTGAAATGGCTCTGGCTTTTGTTAAAAAGAACTCCGGCTTTTGATAAAAAGAACTCCGGCTTTTGTTGAAAAGACCTCCAGCTTTTGTTAAAAAGAACTTCGGCTTTTGTTGAAAAGAACTTCGGCTTTTGTTGAAAAGACCTCCGGCTTTTGTTGAGAAGAACTCTGGCTTTTGATAAAAGGAACTTCGGCTTTTGTTGAAAGGACCTCCGGCACTTTGATGAAAATGACCCCCGATTTTAAGACATTAAAAGAAAGATCTTATGATGTCCGGTTAATTGCATATTCGACTTTGATTTTCAGAAAAGCATGATTTACGGAACTAAGTGTTTGATGGCCAAGTAGCTGCAGGCCTTAAATGTAGCCGTTATTGAGATATGATGGCCGAGTAGCTGCAGGCCTTAAATGTAGCCGATGGTCGAGTAGCTGCAGACCTTAAATGTAGCCGTTTGATTGGGTCATGACTACAGACCTTAAATGTAGCATTATATGATTAAGAGGGCCGAGTAACTGCAGGCCTTAAATGTAGCCGTATGATGGTTGAGAGTTGCAGACCTTAAATGTAGCTGGTTTTTGACGGAAACAAATTTGAAAACAGAAGCATGTTTTTGGGAAATCAAATTGTATCTGTTGCATTGACTCCAGCCATGTTTTATGAAGCTGCCTGCATGTACGCCTTTATTGCATTCTGTCTGTTTACTGCTTCTGACTATGCATGATTTACACATGACTACCTTGCTGGGCTCCCTAGCTCATCTCTTCTATTTTTCAAATGATGATGATGATAGTGATAATGAGTTTATGTCGGACGAAAAAGAATGAGGTCTGATAGACTAGATAAGTAGGATAGCTGGCCGGAATTTAAGCAGTAAGGAGCACAATTGATGTACTCTCTTTTGATTATTTTGGAAAATATTTTATAGGACACTTCCACTGTGAAAGTTGTGAAAGATTAATGAATATTAGTATGCTTCCATACGATGTTGTGGATTGAGAAATTTATGACTCCTGATGGCATCACAGTTTGTTTTCGGGACCTTCATGTCGGACCGACCTCGTCCTGGTCAGTCAAGAGAGAAAAACCACGACCCCTAGCCTCCAACTCACGAAGTTGGGCCTTACATGATCCTGTGCACGCGATGTAATATATACATAAAAGAAAAGAAAAAATTTAAGTCCACCTTTTTAACCAGAGTTTATGACCGATTTCGATCGACGGACGACCGCATGTGGTGGAATGTGGCCGGTCCGTCACATGAACTAAGAACCGAGTTTCCATTAAACTTGCTGTTAAAGATGGATGAAGGATATTGGAGTGACACTCGATGACTGCCCCTGGGCCGCGGGGGAATTTTTGGTGGCACAAGGCTTCTGGACTGTGGCCCCGTATGCCGGGTAAAAGGCATTACCTCCCCCTCGGGGAGTATAATGAGAGGATACGGCTCTAGGTTATGGGGTAGCACATAACCCTTCCTCGATGTTGTCTGCTCCCGTCTGATCCCTAAAGATGATAAGAATTTCGAACGATTTTATGAATTTTCGGAAGACAAGATAATAAGAATTAGAATAAGGAAATTTTAAACTTAAGCAGAAACGATATGGTGATTTTTATATGCTAGGTTTATGTTATGAACCCTTACTTTGATTCGATTATATATTAATGTTTTCTATTTGTGGGTACCTTGTTGGGCTTTGTAGCTCACTCTTGCCATTTTTCAGATAATGAGAAGCTTGTGGAGGATGAAATCGAGTAGAGTCGTAGGAAGTAACTAGACGGCATAGCTGGCCGGAGCTGATTATTGCAGAATTGATGTATTTCTTTTGATGTTTTGAGAAGGATTTGTAAAACAGTTCCACTGTAAAAGAATTTATGGATGTTAGCATGTTTCTGTAATTATAATATGGATGAATGAAGTTGATATTTCTAGTAGCATCTCATGTCATGTCAAGATTTTTTGTAGTCGACCAATCTGAGTGTTGGCTGGCTGGGTGTGAGACTTAATATTGTGTTGGCTAACTTAAGGAGTTCGGCCTTAAGCGATCCTGTGTACGAAATGAAAGGTATATTTGGATAAAAGAAAAAAAATTTTTTTATGTCCACCTAATTAATATTTATACTTTATATGACGCAAAGGTTAGGATTGACGGCAGCCGTATGCAGTGGAATATGGCCGATCCGTCACAGTTGGTATCAGAGAGAATTGAGATACTTTAGGTTCGATCTAAATCAATATGGAAATTTAAGATAGGATTAGTTAAGGATAAAAAAGAGTTAGCATTACTTATGCTTAGGACGGAATACTATGTGTTAGCCGCCTTTGGCTAGTAATTTGACCAAAATGATCTTTTTAGGAATCAAAGTTGTTGCTGAAGACATGTCTAATAGAGAAAAACGAGCCGTCTGGACTAACAACCCTCCGGACCCGGAGACAAGGTATTTGAACTTGCTAGACAGGACGGCTGATGTCATAGAGGCCTTGGCTCCACCAACTCTGGTGACCGCTCCCATTCCTATTCATCAGGAGAGGTCGGTCTACGATCGCTTTATCAACGAGCGAGTTCCTGAATTTTTTGGAGAATCTGACCCATTGAAGGCGGACACTTGGATCCAACGACTAAAGAAGGTGTTCGCAGTATTAAGTGTCCTGATGGAGATAAGGTTCTATTTGCCACCTATAAGCTGGTAGGTGAGGCCCACCACTGGTGGGAGTTGTAGAAGAGAGTTTTTGAGGTACCAGAAAGGGATATTACTTGGAAAATGTTTGAAGCAGCATTCTTGGAGAAATACTTCCCTGCTAACCTTCACGGATAGAAGGAAGATGAATTCCTTTACTTAAGGCAAGGCACTTGCACTGTGGCCGAGTATGATGCAAAGTTTGTAGAACTATCTCGCTATACTCCTTATATGGTGGAAGACTACGAGAGAAAGGCTAGAAGATTCTTTCAAGGATTAAGAGATGACATTAGGAGACATCTCTCCACTTTGAAGTTAGCTACGTACGGAGAGGTGTTAGAAAGGGCCGTTATTTATGAGAAGGAACTGGAAAGAGGGGTATTTTTTAGGCAAAGGACTTTTAGTCAGGCTTCAAAGGCCAATGCTAGTGAAGGACCTTCTAAGAAGGCAAAACTGTTGAAATCCAGTGGGGAATAGGACCAATCGGTACAGACCTCCCGAGCGTCCAGCAATGCATGTGACCATTACGGAAGGTCGCATGGAGGAAAGCCGTGCTATAAGAAGCTGGGAGTCTTCTATAACTGTGGCCACGGTGGACACATGATCAAGAACTATCCACTTGCCAAACAAGTCCCAGAACTTAGGTTCCCTATTCAAGCTAAGGTGTTTGCTATTTCTGCAAAGGAGGTCAAGACCTCTATTGTGGTAGTGGAAGGTACACTTTCAGTCTATGACAATTCTAATCATGTGCTTTTTGACTCAGGATCTACCCACTAGTTTGTCTCCCATGATTTTGTGAAATGTCTTATGACCCTCTCCTAAGTTCTTGGTTGTCCATTGATGGTCGTCTCGCCCAAAGGGTCGTCTGTGATTTTAAATATTGTGTATCCAGAGAGTCCGGTTGAATTGAATGGATTTGTGATGCCTATTAATCTAGTTTTTGCTAGAAATGAAGGACTTTGATGCAATCCAAGGAATGGATTGGTTGGCAAGGCATCATGCCAATATTGATTGTTTCCGAAAAAGAGTAGAATTTGCCATCCCTGGAAACAAGCCCTTCTATATTCAGGGAGTCCGGCATAAGGAAGCATCTTGCTTCATTTCAGACCTCCATGCCTGGCACTTGATTGGTAATGGGTGCCAAGCTTACCTAGCCTTTGCTAGTGTAACTGAGGGTCAAGGAACTCTGGCCAAAGAGATTCCTGTAGTATGTGAGTTTGGAGACCTATTCCCTGATGAATTACCTGGGCTGCCACCCAGGCGAGAGATAGAATTTGGAATAGAATTAGTGCCTGGATCAGTGCTAATATCTAAAGCTCCATATTGGATGATGCCGGCTAAACTTAAGGAGTTAAAATAGCAGTTGCAGGAGTTATTTGATAAGGGTTTCATCCAGCCAAGTGTGTCTCCATGGGGTGCACCGGTCCTGTTTGTAAGAAAGAAGGACAGAACTTTAAGGTTATGTGTGGATTATCGGGAACTAAACAAAATTACCACTAAGAATAAATATCATTTGCCAAGGATAGACGACCTCCTTGACCAGTTACAAGGAGCTTGCGTATTCTCCAAGATCGACCTTAGATCTGGTTACCATCAGCTTCGAATCAGAAAGGATGATGTAGCAAAGACTGCCTTTTGAACTAAATATGGGCACTATGAGTTTGTAGTGATGCCATTTGGGTTAACTAACACTCCAGCCGTATTTATGAACTTGATGAACCGAGTTTTTCAACCCTATTTGGATAAGCTTGTGATAGTCTTTATTGATGACATCCTTGTTTATTCGAAGAGTTATGAGGATAATAAGGAGCATTTAAGGACTGCACTCCTGATCCTTAGGGGGCACTGACTGTTCGCCAAATTGAATAAGTGCGAATTTTGGTTAGAGGAAGTGGGATTCCTTGGACACATCATTTCCAAAGAGGGAATTTTCGTCGACCCTAAGAAGGTGGAGGCAGTGGTGAAATGGAACCGGCCAACCTCTGTGACCGAGGTACGAAGCTTCTTAGGCATAGCTGGATATTACAGACGGTTTGTGAAAAACTTCTCCCAAATCGCCTTGCCTCTCACGCAACTAACAAAGAAAGATGCTAAGTTTGAGTGGACCAATGACTGTGAAGGGAGTTTTCAGGTACTGAAAGACCAGCTAACTTCTGCACCGGTCCTGACCATTTCAGATGGATCAGGAGGAATAATCGTCTATTGTGATTCCTCAAAGATTGGGTTGGGTTGTGTTTTAATGCAGCACAGAAGGGTAGTTTCCTATGGGTCGCGACAGTTGAAGAATCATGAAAGGAATTACCCAACTCACGATCTAGAATTAGCTGCAGTAGTGTTTGCGCTGAAAATCTGGAGACATTACCTATATGGTGAGAGATTCTTGGTCTACTCCGATCATAAAAGTTTAAAGTAGTTATTCTCTCAAAAGGAACTGAACATGCGGCAGTAAAGGTGGATTGAGTTTCTAAAGGATTATGACTGTGAAATCCAGTACGAGCCAGGTATGGCCGATGTAGTCGCCGATGCACTAAGTCGACAACCAGGTATCTTGGCAAGAATGCAGGTTAAGCAACTGGAGATGTTGGACTGTCTAATACACTATGACATCCGACGATATGTTCAAGGAAGGCGAATGATTTTAGCAAACCTTCAAGTCCAGCCAGAGGTGATAGATGAGGTTAAGGGAGAGCAGGTGAATGATCCCTTCCTTGTGAATATCATGAGTTATCTGGACCGAGATTCCCAAAGTGACTTTCATGTTAGGCAGGATGGAGCATTAAGGTTTAGGGATCGATTATGTGTGCCGAACAACAAGGAATTGAAAGAGAAAATTTTTAAGGAAGCCTATAGATCACGGTATACAATCTACCCAAGAGTCAATAAAATGTACCAAGACTTAAAGAAAACGTTCTGGTGGAGGAATATAAAAGCGGACATCGCAGCTTACATAGAAAAATTGCTTGTATGCCAACAAGAAAAGGCGGAAAGGAGAAAACCATCTGGGTTATTGCAACCAATGCCGCTTCCAAGCTAGAAATGGGAAGATATTGCTATGGACTTCGTGACCGGCTTACCAAAGATGCCAAGAAAACACGTTGCTGTTTGGGTTATAGCTGACCGGCTGACAAAATCAGCCCATTTTCTAACAATCCGGACGACTTACTCCCGTGATAAACTGGCCCAACTGTATGTAAACGAGGTCGTCAGGCTTCATGGTGTGCCTGCCTCTATTGTATCAGATAGAGATCCTCGCTTTGTTTCAAGGTTCTTAAAGAGTTTACATAAGGAATTGGGGATGAAATTAAAATTTAGTACTGCTTATTATCCGCAAACCGAGGGCCAGTTAGAACAGACGATTCAGATCCTTGAGGATATGTTAAGGGCCTCAGTCTTAGAGATGAAAGGGATTTGGGACAATTTCTTAGCCTTGGCAGAATTCGCATATAATAATAACAGTTATTAGGCCAGCATAGGTGTGACAGATCGGCCATATTCCACCACATAAGGCCGTCGTCAAGCCTATCCTTTGCATCATATATAGAATAAATACCAACTAGGTGGACATGAAATTTTTTTTATATATACTATTCATTTCGTATACAGGATCGTTTAAGGCCAAACTCCTAGAGTTGGCCATCACAGTGCTAAGTCTCACACTTGGCTGGCCAACACTCAGGTTGGTCGACTACAAGAACCTTGACATGACATGAGATGCTACTAGAAATATAGACTGTATTCATCCATATTATAATTACGGAAACATGCTGACATCCATAAATTCTTTTACACCGGAACTGTTTTACAAATCCATCTCAAAATATTAAAGGAAATACATCAATTCTTTCATTGATCAGTTCTGGCCAGCTATGCAGCCTAGTTACTTTATACGATTCTACTCAATTTCGTCCTCCATAAGCTTCTCGTCTTCTGAAAAATGGCAAAAGTGAGCTACAAAGCCCAATAAGGTACCCACATGCAGAAAACATTAACATACATGTAATCGGATCAAAATAAGGGTTCATAATATAAAAAAATCATCATATCATTTCTTCTTAAATTCAAAATTCCTTGTTCTTATTCTTATTATCTTGTCTTCCGAAAATTCATAAAGACGAACGAAATACTTATCATCTTTAGGGACCGGAAGGGAGCGGATAACATCGAGGAAGGGTTGTGTGCTACCCCACAACCTAGAGCCGTATCCTCTCATTATGCTCCCCGAGGCAAGAGGTAATGTCTTTAACCCGGCATACGGGGTCGTAGTCCGAAAGCCTTATGCCACCAAAAATCCCCTTGTGGCCCAGGGACAGTCCTCGAGTGTCACTCCAATATCCTTCATCTATCTTTAACAACAAGTTTAAAGGGAACTCGGTTCTTAGTTCATGTCTTTTAATGGCCATTCATCATAATTCGAAAGTCGGAAGTCGTAGAGTTTCACTTGCTATCCGGATTACATATATTTTTCCTTGTTCTTATAGCATTTGTTCTTAACTTCAAACAATTGAAGTCCGTATACCCTTTCCTCTAACATCTTAAAACCGAAGGTCTTTTGTTAAAATATCAGAGGTCTTACTTGTCAAAGCCGGAGGTCTTTTCTCAAAAGCCGGTTTCAAATTCATGGGACAAATTCTGATTTCAAAACATGCTCTAAGGTCGGATGGGACAAATTCCGATTTCAAAACATGCTCTAAGGCTGGTTTCAATTTCATGGGACAAATTCCGATTTCAAAACATGCTCTTAAGGCCGGTTCAACTTTCATGAACAATTTTTTGATTTCAAAATGCTCTAAGGCCGGTTCAACTTTTATGAACAATTTTTCGGTTTCAAAATGCTCTAAGGCTGGTTCAACTTTAAAGAACAATATTTCAGTTTCAAAATGCTCTAAGGCCGGTTCAACTTTCATGAACAATTTTCCGGTTTCAAAATACCCTTGAGGGTGGGTTTCAATTTTTACGGCACATTTGCCGAATACCTTTCTTTTAACAAAGCCAGAGGTCGTTTATCAAAAGTCAAAGGTCATATATCAAAAGCCGAAGGTCTTTTCTTAAAGGTCGGAGGTCTTTTATCAAGAGTCGGAGGTCTTTTTCTTGAAATCAGAGTTCCTTTCCTCAAAAGCCGGAAGTCTTTTTCTTAAACATGCAATTATCGAAGTTCATGCAGATCGACAGATAACCATACTTCGTGCATAAAGAAACTAAACATCATAAATAACAGGGCTTCTTTTAAACCTGCGGTTAACAAAGATTCTCCCTTAAATCAAACGATCAGAATAAATATCATACATACCATAGCACGAGTTCACAAAAAATCAGACATATTTGCGTCGCAAACATGCATGTATTTGCATTAAACTTATGATCATAAAAAAAGGTGAGTACTCTTGCTTGGAATTGCCCATCAACTTCTTACTCATGTCTGGCATGGAATTCCTCCCTTCCTTTCTTTCGTCTCTGACTCCTCACTTTTAGATTCGCTCCCAAATCCCTGCATCCAAATATTTATAGGCGATGGGGTGGTTGAGAGAAGGTGGGGTAGGTCACCTACTACGATATTTTATTCATATCATCTCTTCCCGAGAATTCTAAAGATTCCTAGAGTAGGTGGAAGTAGGTAAGAGTAGTTCACCTACTCATTACTGGCCACTCCAGCCTTAGCTAAAACCGGTTAATATTTCATTTTGCTATCTTTCTTCTTCGATTTACTTTCGTAAATGTTTTCTAGAAGCCTTATTATCCATTTATTCCGGTCGTCAGTATTACACTTTGGTCAATATCTCTGAATCCGGTTAATACTTATATTCCCAGTCAACAATGAAATCAGGCCATCATCAATTCCTCTCACCACTACGGCCGGTTATCTTCTTACTCCGGCCTCCTTGATTCCTTTCTGGTCAACTGGCATTGACCGATTAAATTCTCCCTCACGTTTTTCGGTTAAAAGACGTTGACCGGATTACTTTCTTATTATATTCTTCGGTCAACAATTATACAATTTTGGTCAACTTAACTACCTCGTCTTGCCTTCTAGTCTTATAATTGCTCCCTTCATTACTTCCGACCAATTGCCGTTGACCGAATTAGTACCCTTCATATTTCCGGTCAATTGGTATTAACTGGATAAATTTTCTTTTACTCATTGATTATATTGACTTAATGACCGAGACTTTCTATGATTTAGAATCTGGGCCATTACAATAGGCATGGCTCCTTTTGAGGCCTTGTATGGAAGGAGATGTAGATCACCGATTCAATAGGAGGAGCCCAGAGATAAAAGAATTTTGGGTTCTAAAATTGTTAAGGAGACGACGGAGAAGATAATGTTAGTGCATGAGAATCTAAGGGTTGCCTGGAGCAGACAAAAGAGCCGTGCAAACCAGAGGAGATCTGCATTGAAGTTTGATGAAGGCGACTTTGTATTCCTAAAGGTATCGCCATCTAAAGGGACGACCAGATTCGGGGTAAAAGGAAAGCTGAAGCCATGATTTATTGACCCTTTCAAGGTTTTAGAAAGGATCGGAGAAGTGGCCTATAGACTAGCACTACCACCAAGTTTGGCGGAAGTACATGACTTATTTCATGTATCAATGCTTAGGAATTATGTCCATGATCCTACTCATGTGATTGAGTTTGAGCTTTTGACAATTGACAAGGACTTATCCTACGTAGAGGAGTCGATGCAGATTTTGGATTGAAGGGAACAAATGCTACGTACAAAATCAATCTCCTTAATAAAGGTACTCTGGAAGAACCATTCCCTTGAAGAAGCAACTTGGGAACGAGAGGAAGAAATTCGGGACAAGTATCCCTACTTGTTTTCTTGAGGTTAGTAACTTCATTTAAAATTTTGAGGATGAAATTCCTATAAGTGGGGGAGATTGTAATGGCCCAGATCTTAAAACGTAGAAAGTCCTCGACATCGAGTCAATATAATCAAAGAGTCGAGGGAGATTGAGGGCTGTCCGATCAACTAAGTGTTGACCGAAAAACATGAAGAAAGATGTAATCTGGTCAACGTATGTTGACCGAAAAACGTAAAGGAAGGCTTATCCGGTCAATGCTAGTTGACCAGAAGGAAGGGAAAGAGGAAAGTAATCCGGTCAACATCAGTTGACCAAAAGTGTTACGGGTAAGTAAAATCCAGTCAACACCTGTTGAGTGGAATGTGTAGGAAGGAACAACTAAATCTGGTCAAGGCTAGTTGACCAGAAACGTGAAAGAGAAACCTAAATCCAGTCAAGGCTAGTTGACCGAAAATAATAAAGAAACCCTTACAAAAAGTAGAGTCAGAAATAACCATACCTGAGTAGGTTACCTACTCCCAACCACCCCTGAGTGGTTGACCTACCCTACCTACTACCGTTAGACCCAAAGGCCTATAAATAAGAACTAGAGAGCGTAAGGAGAGAGGTTAGGAAGAGGCCCTCCATAGAGTTTTCTAGTAAAGGAAGACCAGAATTTCAGAACGAAGTAAAAGAATTCAGGCAAGAATACTCACCTTTTTGTTGATCATATGTTTAATGCAAGTATACCCTATTTTAAGTTTAGGAATTAATGCAAGTGTACCCCCCTAAGTTCATGATTTGATGCAAGTGTTTCCCCCTTTGTTTAAGATCATGATTTAATGCAAATGTACTCATGTTTGTAACGCAAGTATATATCTGATTTTTTTTATGAACTCATGGGACGGTATGTATAGTATTTGTTCTGACAGTTTGATCTAAGGAAGAATCTCTGTTAACCGCATGTTTAAAAAAAGCCATGTTATTCATGATGTTTGGTTTCTTTATGCTCGAAGTATGGTTATTTGTAGATCTGCATGAGTTTCGATAATGGCATGTTTAAAGAAAAGACTTCGGACCTTTGAGAAAAGACCTCCGGCTTTGTTAAAAGAAAGGTATTCGGAAATTTATCCATGAATTTGAACCGGCATTAGAGCATTTTGAAACCGAAAATTTGTCCATGAATTTGAGCCGGCCTTAGAGCATTTTGAAGGCGGAAATTTTTCCCATGAATTTGAACTGGCCTTAGAGCATTTTGAAACTGGAAATTTGTCCATGAATTTGAACCAGCCTTAGAGCATTTTGAAACCGGAAATTGGTCCCATGAAGGTTGAAATCGGCCTTAAGAGTATGTATTTTGAAATCAGAATTTGTCCCATAAAAGTTGAAACCGGCCTTAAGAGCTTGTATTTTAAAATCGAAAATTGTCCCATGAAGGTTGAAATCGGCCTTAAGAGCATGTATTTTGAAATCGGAATTTGTCTCATGAAAGTTGAAACCGGCCATAAGAGCATGTATTTTGAAATCGAAATTTGTCCCATGAAAGTTGAAACCAGCCTTAGAGCATGTTTTGAAATCGGCATGTGTACCATGAAGTTGAAACATGTCTTAGAGCATGTTTTGAAATTGGAAATTGTCCCACGAATTTGAAACCGGCTTGTAAAGCGACGTATAAGATCAATAATTTGAAACCGGCTTTTGAGAAAATACCTCCGGCTTTGATAAGTAAGATCTCTAATATTTTGATAAAAAGCCTTCGGTTTAAGATGTTAAAGAAAAGGCTATACGGACTTTAACTTTTTAAGATTAAGAACAAAGGCTATAAGAATAAGGAAAAATGTATGTAATTCGGACAGTAAATGAAACTCTACGACTTTTGAATTTTGAAATATGATGAATGGCCAATGAAAGATATGAACTAAGAATCGAGTTTCCATTAAGCTTGCTGTTAAAGATGGATGAAGGATATTGGAGTGACACTCGAGGACTGCCCCTGGGCCACGGGGAATTTTTGGTGGCACAAGGCTTATGGACTACTGCCCCGTATGCCTGGTAAAAGGCATTACCTCCTGCCTCAGAAAGTATAATGAGAGGATATGGATCTAGGTTGTGGGGTAGCACACAATCCTTCCTCAATGTTGTCCGCTCCCGTCCGGTCCCTAAAGATGATAAGAATTTCAAACGGTTTTATTAATTTTCGGAAGACAAGATAATAAGAATCTGAACAAGGAAATTTTGAACTTAAGCAGAAACGATATGGTGATTTTTATATGCTAAGTTTATGTTATGAACCCTTACTTTGATCCGATTATATTTATGTTAATATTTTTTACATGTGAGTACCTTGTTGGGCTTTGTAGCTCACTCTTGCCATTTTTCAGATGATAAGAAGCTTATGGAGGACGAAATCGAGTAGAGTTGTAGGAAGTAACTAGACGGCATAGCTGGCCGGAGCTAATTAGTGAAGAATTGATGTATTTCTTTTGATATTTTGAAAAGGATTTGTAAAACGGTTCCACTGTAAAAGAATTATGGATGTTAGCATGTTTCCGTAATTATAATATGGATAAATGAAGTCGATATTTCTAGTAGCATCTCAGGTCATGTCAAGTTTTTTTGTAGTCGACCAACCTGAGTGTTGGCCGGTCGGGTGTGAGACTTAATACTATGATGGCCAGCTTAAGGAGTTCGGCCTTAAGCGATCCTGTGTATGAAATGAATGGTATATTCGCATAAAAGAAAAGAAAAAAAATTTTATGTCCACCTAATTAATATTTATGGTGTATATGACGCAAAGGTTAGGCTTGACGGCGGCTGTCTGTGGTGGAATATGGCCGATCCATCACAGTTGGTATCAGAGAGAACTAAGAAGTTTTAGGTTCGATCTAAATCAATACGGAAACTTAAGATAGGATTAGTTAAGGATAAAAAAGAGTTAGCATTACTTATGCTTAGGATGGAGTACTTTGTGTTAGCCGCCTTTGGCTAGTAATCTGACCAAAACGATCTTTTCAGGAATCAAAGTCGTTGCTGAAGACATGTCTGATAGAGAAAAACGAGCTGTCCGGACTAAAAACCCTTCGGACCCGTAAACAAGGTATTTGAACTTGCTAGACAAGATGGCTGATGTCATAGACATACGGCTTGATGGCGGCTGTATGTGGTGGAATATGGCCGATCAGTCACAAGTTCGAACGTTAAAATCTGCTCGGGACTCCTTACTCAGATCACTAACAATATCCATAAGGAACGGATCGTCCACCTGCTTTTCTTTAATTTCACTAACTACTTTCGGTTGGATCTGAAGGTATGACATGAGTGTTCTATTACCTCTAACATAATGTTGGATATCACATTGCTTTAGGTAATCCAACATCTCTATCTGCTTGACCTACAAGTGTGCTACATAACCCGATCGATGACTCAATGCGTCCACAACTACGATAGGCTTTCCTGCCTTATACTGTATTTCACAGTCATAATCTTTTAAGAAATCAAGCCATCTCCTTTGTCTCATGTTAAGTTCTTTTTGCGAAAATAGATACTTCAAACTTTTGTGATCCGAATACACAAGGAACCTCTCACTATACAGATAATGTCTTCAAATTTTCAAAGCAAAGACAACAGCAGCAAGCTCGAGGTCATGAGTAGGATAATTCTTCTCATGCACTTTCAGTTGCCTAGATCCATACGCCACAACTCTACCGTGCTGCATTAGTACACATCCCAAGCTTGCTTTGGAAGCGTCACAATACACCTCATATCCTTCTGTCCTTCTAGAATCACCAATATTGGAGCAGTAGTCAGGCGATCCTTCAGCTCCTGAAAACTCTGATCACACTCCTCGGTCTATTCAAAATTGACTTCCTTTTTCAACAATTGCGTCAGGGGCATAGCGATTTGAAAAAAATTTTTCACAAACTGCCGGTAGTAACTTGCCATGCTTAGAAAGCTTCTAGTCTCAGTTACATAAGTTGGCTTACTCTAGTTTGTAACAGCCTCTACTTTCTTTGGATCCACAGAGATACCACCACCAGAAATCACATGACCCAAGAATATCGCTTTTTCTAGCCATAACTCATATTTTCCCAAGTTAGCATATAACTTATTCTTACGTAGCACTTGGAGTACTATCCTAAAATGGATTTCGTGCTCCTCATAGTTCTTAGAATAGATTAGAATGTCATCAATAAAAACCACCACAAATTTATCCAGATACTGCCCGAATACTCTATTCATTAGGTCCATGAATGCCGTAGGGGCGTTTGTAAGTCCAAAGCGCATAACAAGGAACTCGTAGTGGCCGTATCTCATTTGGAAGGCAGTTTTGGCCACATCTTCTGGCGTAATCCTCAATTAATGATAACCAGACCTCAAATTGATCTTTAAGAACACCCGGGATCCTTGCAATTGATCAAACAAATTATCAATACGCGGTAGAGGATATTTGTTCTTGATCGTGACTTTGTTTAATTCACGATAATCAACATATAACCGCAATGACCCATGTTTCTTTTTTACAAACAAAATTGGTGCTCCCAAGGAGACAAACTTGGTCTAATAAAGCCTTTGTCCAGCAGTTCCTGCAATTGCAACCTTAATTCCTTCAACTCAGCTAGAGCCATTCTGTAGGGGGCCTTAGAAACTGGGCCGACACCTGAAATGATAGAAATCTCAAACTCAATCTCCCGATGTGGCGGCAATCCAGGTAACTCATCAGAAAATACATCCTCAAAATTGCGAACGACGTGGATGTCCTTAGACGGCACATCATGACTCTCAATGGTGCAGGCATTAGCCAAGTAAGCCTTACATCTACTTTTTACTAGATATTTAGCATGTAAAGCCGAGATCATTACTGGCGTCTCCTTTTTCTTGATGCCTTGGAAGAAAAAGGTTTCCTTCCCAGGGATACTAAAATAAACCTTCTTCTTAAGATAATTAATGGTGGCACGGTTCTCAGCTAGCCAATCCTTCCCTTGGATCACGTCGAAACCTCCTATGTTTAGTAATACTAAATCCACAACCAAACATCTCCCGTCTACTTCTACCACGCATCTAGGATATATAACATCAGTGACTACGGGGAGTCCAATAGGGTTACATACTGATAATTCATAATTCAATATGCAAGGAGCAGTAATAATATGACATGAAAACCGCGGAGAAACAAAAGAGTGGGTAGACCAGGAGTCAAACAAGATAGATGTAGGAATGCCACAAACAGGGAAAGTACCTTCCACGACATTTGGCGATACCTCTGGCTCCTGAATAGTTACTGCAAAGGCCTTAGCTGAAACGGTAGGCTCTTTCTTCTAGTTTTGGGCAATCTTTGATTAAGTGGCCATGTTGTTCGCATCTGAAACAAGCTCCTGTTGTCCGGCGGCATGCTTGCCCCGGATGTATCTTTCCACAGGATGAGCAGTGTGCAACCGAAGTCCTAGAATCAGCCATTGACTGAGCCGGCGTAACACTCTTTCCTTTCTCAGTCATCCTCATCTTTTTTGAGGACCCAAAAGATCCCCCAGTAGATCCGCCACTAACACCTGCCCGGCTAGCTGCCCTCTTTGCGTAGAATTTCTTTATCTCTACCTCTTGTTCGTAATGGACTGCCCGGTCCAATATATCAGCATAGGTCTCAAGCTTTAACGTGGTTAGCTGTTTCCGAATTTCATCCCACAATCCTTGCTGAAATTTCTTCGCCTTCCTTAATTCGTCTTCCACATAGAAAGGTGAGAATCGGGACAGTTCGGTGAAATTAGCATCATACTCCGTCACCGTCATGCTTCCTTGCCTTAGTTGCATAAACTCCATCTCCTTTTGGTCCCGGAGACTAGATGGAAAGTATTTCTCTAGAAAAGCTTCCTCGAACGTATTCCAAGTGATCATCCCGTCGGGCATTTCTAGCACCCTCTTCCTCATGTCCCACAAGTTGTCTGCTTCGCCCTCCAATTTATACACGGCGAAGGTAACATTCTCTTGGTCTGTACATCCAATTGCTGTAAATATTTTCTTCATTCTCTTAAGCCATCTATCAGCTTCTACTGGATCAGATTTTCCTGAAAAGCCCGACGCCCATTCTGCAGTGAATTGATCATATGTGGTTGGAGTTAGGATGGCCGGAGCTGGCTCAGTCGCAAGAACTGGAGCCATGTGCCTATGCTCGACGGATTCTACCACAATGGTCATTCTTTCCAATAAGTCTATGTAAGCGGCCTCTCGGTCATAAGGTGTACTACGGCCATTTCTTCTCCCTTTTCCACTAGCCATCCTAAAATCAGGACAGACACAATGTTAAGATCTCTGAAAAAGGGAGTATCCTTCAATCCCAATAAAATTTTACTCAGTCTAGAAGCCAAGTTTCCTAAGGACTCTAATTGCCTAAGTTATCCTTGGCCTACTTCTTCCAGAGATTCAGAATGAAGATTTAAACATATACTTTCGCATTTTGATCGATCAATTCCTAAGGCATCTCATCTCTCTGATAGCAATTGTGACGGAATGGATTTTTTTTCAATCTGCCATCAATCTCCCAGAACTAACACCAAGTTTCGATGGCCAGGTTCGGGCCGATCATGCCTTCAAAATCATAGGATCACAGATGCCGTCTAGGACTCATATACAAAGTGGAACTCAATCTATTATCCAACGGAAGATTTACATTCATTCCCATAAAAATTCATTTCCGAATACATATAGCCATGAGCGTCTAATCACAAAAGTTTATCGAGTCTAACAAATCATTACACTAATTGCTTCTTCGTGGCGATTGTCCAAAAGGTGCTTCAGAATCCTTACAGTCCCTTTCGATAGGCTCTAATCACTCCGTCTCGTCAGGCACGAGTTCTAAATTTCCATCTGAGGGGGTATAAACAGAAAACAGTGAGCCGGAGGTCAACAAGGTATATGCAGATTTTCCATAAAACGTTTGTGCTGTCAACAGTTACAGATACATATACAGAATATCATTTGGCCAGAATCATACAAAACACTTAGAACGGTAAAATGCAGGAAATCATGCATCATATATATCATACGGTAGTATTTGGCTAAACAAAAGCAAATCAAAAAATCTGAACAGGTAATATTTGAGCATAAAACAAGGCAGGTCACAATTTAGCTTCTTTTATTTATTGCTTAACGGAAGGGGGCTTTAATCGAAGATAGATTGTGCACTTTTTCTCACAATCACGACAATACCTCATTGTACAAAGCCCCGAGGATGGCTCTCACTTTCTCCTTGTACAAAGCCCCGAGGACGGCTATCACTACCTCCTTATACGAAGCCTCGAGAACGGCTCTCACTTTGGTTATCCTCGATTATCACCTTAAGGTCCTAAGGCATGTCAGAGTACCTTGTCTCCCAAGGTTAAGGTCTGAACTTATTGTCTTTATCATAAAACCGGTTCGTATTTTCCTTTGTTCATTCTGGACGGCCACATCACAAGTCGGTTTCAAATCACATAATAAGCCGATTTTAAATTTTTAGTACCAATGCCGATTTTAAATCTTAATACCAGGCCGGTCTCAAAATCACAGAGTAAATACCGGTTTTAAAAGTATAGTATAAATGCCGGTTACAACCTTAATACAAGGCCAGTTTCAATTATAACACAAGACCGGTTTCAAAATCACAATGCAAATTCCGGTTTCGAAATTATAATGCAAATACCGGTTTCGATTATGATACAAGGCCTCTTTTAATTATAATGTAAATGTCGGTTTTGAAATTACAATACAATTGCCAGTTTCGATTATAATATAAGACCGATTTCGAAATCACAGTGTAAATGCTGGTTTTAAAACAAGATACAAGGTCGGTTTCGAAATTACCATGTAAATGCCGGTTTCAAGATATGATACAAGGCCGGTTTCAAGATACGATACAAGGTCGGTTTCAAGATACGATACAAGGCCAGTTTTAAAATTACCGTGTAAATGTCAGTTTCAAAATATGATACAGGGTCGATTTCGAGATTATCGTGTAAATGCTGGTTTCAAAATACGATACGGGCCAGTTTAGAAATTACCATGTAAATGGCCGTTTCAAAATACGATATAGGGCCGGTTTTGAGATTACCGTGTAAATGTCGATTTCAAAATACGATACAGGGCCGGTTTCAAAATTACCATGTAAATGCCAGTTTCAATTGTAACACAAAACCGATTTCAATTATGCTTGGCCGGTTTCAAAATTATAAATACAATGTCGATTTCAATTATTCTTGGCCGGTTTCAAATTAATATGTAAGGCCAGTTTTGATACTTACTTAAGCCGAATTCAAACTATATTATGAGACCGGTTTTGAAATAATATACAAGGTTGGTTTCGATATTTACTTAAACCGATTTCAAATTATATTATAAGGCCGGTTTCAAATTTGGGTAATGCAAGTGTCATACAAGCCGACCAACTTTTTTTTTCATTTTCATGTACTCCAGTTTAAACATGAGTTAGCAGAAGGCAGAAAGCATGCATTCGAATCAGAATACAACTTATCAAACTGTAATTAAAACGGTATGCATTTAATCTAAATGGGAAGGAAAAACTGACAGTTTTGTTTAAAGCTGGAACTTTGGAGACGGAAATATAGGTGCTTAAGTATGAACTTTAAAATTTGGGCACACGAACTTAAAAGAATGATCGTCCGATACACTTGCAATATTCTTAAAAAAAAAAGAACTTAAAAAGAGTAACGTCCGAAGTACACTTACTTGACAGTCGTTTGCCCACCCTTACAGACTGGAAGCGTTCTCTCCTTCTCTACTCCTTACTGTTCTTCTTGCTGGTTGCTCGAGCCAACTTCATTGATCGAAGCTGAGTATATATAGAGGAGGAGTTAGGTGGAGTAAGTAGGGGTAAGCTACTTACCTTGTACTTACTTGACAGTCGTTTGCCCACCCTTACAGACTGGAAGCGTTCTCTCCTTCTCTACTCCTTACTGTTCTTCTTGCTGGTTGCTCGAGCCAGCTTCATTGATCGAAGCTGAGTATATATAGAGGAGGAGTTAGGTGGAGTAAGTAGGGGTAAGCTACCTACCTTGTACTTCTTCTCAGACGTTAGGTGGGAGTAAGTAGTCTAAGCTACTTACTTCGATACTTTTCATCAGACGGCCAACGAGGTGGTTCACTTACTTCATTTAGTTAGGGTCTAGTTGGGTTCTAACTAATTAGTAATGTTGGTCCTTATCTTTAGTTGCCCTTAATTTATTCCGGTCACGTCTTTGGTCAGTGCTCAAGGTCAACCATCATTTCGCTTCTTTTATTCAAGGCCAGTCAACCTTTCTCAAGGCCGGTCAACTCTTTGGGTTGATCAACATTTTGACGCTGGCCAACATCCGGTCAACATCATAATTTTTGGTCAATCCTTACTCAAGCCGGTCAATATTCTAAAGCCGGTCAACCTTCTAAAAGCCAGTCAACCTTCTAAATGCTGGTCAACCTTACAAGTTTCGGTCAACTTTATCTATTCTGGACTTCAAGCAGTCCGGCCTTCTGTGGCACAAACTACTATGGTTTTAAGCGGCATAAGGCCACTCCGGTATTGAAATGCTTTATTCCGATTTTAAGTTTTCTTTTGAAGTTGGGATCTGGCACCTTTAGTAGGCAATACCTTAAGAAATACAGTATCAGCAACGTTAAATCTTAATCTCTGCTTCTATTATCCGCATAGCTCTTCTGTCGATTCTGAGATGTTCGCAATCGTTCCCTAATTAAATGGATCTTTTTTGTGGTTTCTTCTATGAGCTTTGGTCCCAGTATCTGGCGATCACCTACTTCCTCCCTACTCATCGGCGAGCGACAACTTCTACTGTAAAGTGCTTCGAAGGGTGCCATTCCGATGCTGACATGGAAGTTATTGTTGTACGCTAATTCTGCTAGTGACAAGTACTTGTCCCATTTACCTCCCAACTTTAGGATCGAGCTCCTAAGAATGTCCTTAAATGTTTGAATGGTTCATTTTGATTGGCCATCAATCTGAGGATGGAACGTCGTACTGAACTTCAATCTCGTCCCCAATTCTTGATGCAATCCCTTCTAGAAATGTGAGACAAACCAGGGCTCTCAATTTGAAATGATACTAGCTAGTACACCGTGTAATCTTACGATCTTGTCAATGTATAATCTGGCTAATCTATCGAGCGAGTACGTCAGTTTCATGGCTAGAAAGTGCGCCGATTTAGTTGGTTAGTCTACAATGACCGAAATATCATCATTGCCATTGCTGGTCATTTGAAGTCCTACGATGAAGTTCATAGAGATGTGTTCCCACTTCTAACTGGGAATTTGTATTGGCTGAAGCTTCCCCGCTGATCTTTGGTGCTCTGCTTTGACTTGCTGACAAACTAAACGTCTAGATACAAACTCGCAAATATCTTTCTTCATTCCATTCCACCAGAAATTTTTCCTCAGGTCGCGATACATTTTGGTCGTGCTAGGATGCATCGTATACTTCATACGGTGTGCTTCCTCCATGATCTCTTTCCTTAATTCTTCCATACTCGGTACACAAATCTTTCCTTTATATGTGAGGATCCCATCCTTCCTAACCTCATAATTTTCTCGGGTCTCGTCACGCAACACCATCGTGATATCTGCCAATACCAGGTCATCCTTTTATGCTATTCTAATTCTTTCCAGAAGTATCGGCTATACTTTAAATTACAAAACAATTACCTGCAGGTTCCTTGAGTGTAATTGGATATTGCAATCCTCAACTTCCTCCAGCAACTTCCATTCCCTCATCATCAAGTGGGCAACAAGACTGGCTGATTTCCTGCTAAGTGTGTTAGCCACCGCATTTGCTTTGCCCAGTTGGTACAAAATTTGACAATCATAGTCTTTAAGTAGGTCCATCCATCACCTTTGACGCATAGTTAGCTCCTTCTGAGAGAACAGATACTTCAAACTCTTATGGTCAGTGTAAATGATAAACTCCTCTCCATATAGATAATGCCTCTACACCTTTAGCGCGAACACGATCGTAGCGAACTTTAAGTCATGGATTTGGTACTTTTGCTCATAAGCTTTCAGCTGGCGAGATCCATAGGTAATTACCCTTTCATGCTGCATTAGCACACAGCCCAAACCTTTCAGTGATGCTTTACAATACGCCACGAATCTTTTAGTACCTTTTGGAATTATCAGAATCGGTGATGATGTTAACCTTTACTTTAGCTCCTGGAAGCTTTGTTCACATTCATCAGACTAGACAAACTTAGCATCATTTTGCGTCAATCTAGTTAATGGCATCGCTATGTGGGAAAAACCTTCTACAAACCTCCTATAATACCTAACCAAGCCAACAAAGCTCCTTATTTTGGTAGGGCTAGTTGGGCATGCCCACTCAATTACAGCCTTTATTTTAGACAAGTCTACCGATACCCCAAGAAATAACATGACCCAAGAAGGTGACCTCTTTCAACCAGAACTCGCACTTCTTAAGTTTGGCGTAAAGATGCTTATCCTGCAATCTTTGCAGTACTATTCTTAAATGCTTCTCATGCTCGGCTACATCCTTCGAGTAGATTAGAATTTCATTTATTAAGACTACAACAAATCTGTCTAGAAAGGGTTGAATACCTTGTTCATCATGTCCATGAACGTAGCCGACGCATTCGTCAAATCGAATGGCATCACTATGAATTTGTAGTGACCATACCTAGAGCGAAAGGCTGTCTTCTGGACATCACTCTCTTTAATCCTGAGCTGGTGATATCCTGATCTCAAGTCAATTTTTGGGAATACACTCGCCCATTGTAACTAATCAAATAAATCATTGATTCGAGACAGTGGGTATTTATTTTTAATTGTCACCTTGTTGAGCTCCCTATAGTCGATACACAATCGCATTGAGCCGTCTTTCTTATTAACGAATAGCACTAGTGCTCCCCATGGTGAAATAATAGGTCTAATAAAATCCTGATTGAGAAGTTCTTATAGTTGTGTCTTCAACTCTTTCAGCTCTGCGGGGCCATTGTGACGGAACGGATTTTTTTTTTTCCTCAAAAGCTTCCGTCAAACAGAGAACACAATTAACGGTCTAAATATAAGGCAGGAATTCTGCAGAAATTTCGGCAGAGTCTTCTTTGTAACTGGATGAAAATCCACAAATACAATCCTATAATAATCATCCATAACAAGCACACAACTATCCATCATTCACAATTTCTACAACAATCATTCACAGGATCACATGTGCCATCCATGGCACAAATCCATAAAACATTTACTACTCTAACAGTTAATAACGAGATGCCATCTAGGACCTGCATAGTAAATCCAGAGTATGTAACGGAAGTAAACTAAGAACCTGCAGAAGCATAGCTTTTTCTTTTTACAGACATATATATCATATGCTTGTTATACAAAAAAACTACATGTTCTAGAATATCAATAACCATAAGAGTAGTATACAAAAATCACGTTCTAACTAAGCCTTTACATCCACAAGCTCTTCAAAAAAAAGGCTCTCTAATGTGCTATGGTCCTCAAAAGCCTTTAGAAGCTTCTCTTGGTTTACTCCTTTTTATCGGGTAACAGCTCTACTGTCTCATCTGAAGGGAGAAAATACTAGAACAGTGAGCCGAGACCCAGCAAGGTACATGCATATAAACTGTAAAATGGTTATGCCAAAACGATCATATAACCATGCAGAATCAGAATGTTTAATCAAATATCATCTGAAAAAGAACAGTAAAGACATACTATAACGATATTAAATCTCATGCTTCATAAATCATTACGCTATAGATTATAAAACAATAACTATAAACTTTACTGATGCATGGTAAAATTAAAAACAATACTCTATACTATTCACTGTCATCTTTTCACTGTATACGATTCATTATCATCTTTTCACAGTACGATTCATTATCATCATTTTACTGTAATGTAGCATATTGGTAAAATAGCAAACAGTACTTCATATTATTTTTCTCATTGTACAAAGCCCCGAGGACGGCTATCATTCTCTCCTTGTACCAAGCTCCGATGACGGCTATCATTCCCTCCTTGTACCAAGCCCCGAGGACGGCTATCATTCTCTCATTGTTCTAAGCTCTGAGGACGGCTATCATTCCCTCCTTGTACCAAGCCCCGAGGACGGCTATCATTCCCTTCTTGTACCAAGCCCCGAGGACGGCTATCATTCATCTTTTTATAAAAAGCCCCTTCTTATTTTAAAGTCAAATATTCACAATTTACTTTCAGCACTTCTTTAAATTCACATGAAAATTTCGTTGGTATACGTTTGTTCGTATTTTTAAAAATAAATTATACCGAAAGTTACACATCGATGTCAATTAACTTTCTTGTAACTGGAGCTTTGGTTAAAAATCGCTAAAACCCTTTCATTTTCGTACTTAGCGCTTCCCCAAAACCTTGGGACTCAAATCGATCACTAAACAAGTCTTATTTCATGAAATCGAAGCCATAAATCCAAATATATGTACTCAATCACGCATTTAAACCATAAATCTCCAAAATTTCGAGTTAGGGTTTGGCCATGTTCTTTCCATGTCAAAATAAACACATAACACATGTTCATGCATGAAATCAGAGCCTAATACTTCAATAAATATGAACAAACATGAAATCTAACCGATTAATTGAAGGAAACATGCTTTATTTACTCTAAACATGCATTAACATTATTTTCGTCCACTTCAAAGCAAAATAAACGGTAAAAATGAAAAATAACGTCCGAGGTACACTTGCCTTGTCGCGGGCTTTCACCTTTATAACTAGCTCACGGATGGATTCGGGCTCCCGGGCCTCGTTCTCCCTTCTTCTCTCTCTAAGGTCGGCGCTCCCTCTCTCTCTAAAACCCTAAAATAGTTCGAAAATGAGAGGAGCGAAGTCTAATCGTGTTTTTATACTGCGCCTCCGCTCGAGCGGCCAGCCAACGCTCGGCTTTCGGCACCCAGCCGCTCGAGTGGCCAGCGAGAGGCTAGGATTCTGAACGGCACTGGTTTTTTTGCCAGATGGATCGGCTCGAGCGGCCAGCGGGTGGCGGGCTTTTGGAACGCCACTAGTTTTTTCGCCCGATAGGAATGCTCGAGCGCCCAGCGAGCACCACTCGGCTGCTTGCTGAACTCGGGCATTTTCCAACTTTTCACATTTAGTTATCACTTTTTCACTACTTACTTAGCCTCTTACTGATTTTAATCACCTCAATCACATCTAGTTATTACGTTTTTGGTTTCAGGTCCTCATACTCTCCCCCACTTAAAGAAATTTCGTCCTCGAAATTGAGTAAAGTACATACCTCAAGGGAACAAGTGAGGATACTTGTCTCGGATCTCCTCTTCACGCTCCCAAGTGGCCTCCTTCGGTGAATGATTCCTCCAAAGTACTTTCACCAGGGGATGGATTTCGTCCGCAACTTTTAATCCTTTCGGTCCAAAATTTCCATAAACAATGGTAAGCTTGTAGATTATCTAGCAATGATAAGCTACTTTCTTAATTGTACAATACGATTCTTAAACATTCTAAAACCTCTTGATTCTTACTACCCAAAATGTTAGACGAAAAATTTAATTCGACCATGTTCGAAACGACCCATTTTCATTAACTTAATCAATTTAGCTTGAGACCTAAGACGATTGAAAATTCTTGCTTCAACTTACCCGAAGCCTCAAAAGGGACTATTCCTTCTAAAACCCAGATTAAACTATATCTTACAGGGGTTCATCTCATTTCCGCCGCGTTACTTTGATTATTTGTCTAATTACGAATTACCCCAATGAAATTTCACCGGCACATCAAATTCAACTTGACGTCCCAAAGATTATTTAATCAAGTTTTACTAAGATTTCGATGCGAACCTTAAATCACAATCAAACTTTAAAGTCGGAACAATTTACATTTACACTATTTTATTGGTAATCGGCATACCAACATTTTCTCCAAAATACATAGCCCATATCACACACCCAAAATATACAGCGATTCTGATTAAGACAATTCCAGAATAGTTGAGTCCACCATTCTCAGACTATAGCCACATTCAAAGTTACAATCATCCCAAGGGTTTGACTTGGCCCTAGATCATTCTCCCCGTAACCTCAGAATTTAATAACTGAGCAACCTCAAGATCCCGTTAGCATACTAATGAGCCAACAAATCAAGTCCGAACAAGTCTTCTATGACTACGATAAGTGGGTTGTTCTAACCTTCCCGAAACGAAACTATAAGGACTTCATATTTCATGAACTCCTAGCTCTCAAATATCAAATACGGTCTTGTCTCCCAATTCAAGAATAGGACATCCTATCATCCAATCATTTGGATTTACTTGCGATTTACCTTTCACATTTCCTATGAAACTTCAAAGACTTACAAGTTCGAAGACTTGCAACATCTATTGCCAACATTAATGCCTGTTTTCCCAAAGAAAACACCAAGGTTTACCTTTCAACCTTTAAACAGGTCTGTCCACATGCAATATCATATGATTTTCCTTCTTAATGATACAATCATTTTGGCTCTTAAAATTTAAATAATGGCTATTTTCAAAATGATATCCATAAATTCTCAAAGTGGAAACTTCAATGGCTAATTTGACTTGCATATGGGGTAACATTAATCATGAACTTCTCCCCCACTTAAATCAAAGGTATTCGCCTATCATGACGTGAAGGTAACATAATCTTAACCCTCCTCAAAAGCATTATATTCTACGATGTCTCACCAGACTCATCGGGGGTCAACCTAAATGACATGAATGTCAATTAGCCGTATTCGATCTCGGGAAACTACCTTGTATCTCTTATTCTAACAATTACAAATCTCACCCATGTCGAACATCTCACTGACACTAAACTCCTCAAGGAATACTTGTCAGGTCACTTAACAACCTCTGTTAGACTTAAAATGACTATACACTTTTACGGCACTAATTGGTCTCCCTAATAAGTCGTCACTTAAAATCTTATGGATCCCAACACCATACTACCCAAGAGCTACAAGCTTAACAAGGCATGTGCTCAACTAAACTCACTTTCCTTTCTCAATGGGATATACGAATTATCAGCCATCTACAATCCAGGACTTAATCCGTAAACAAAGTGCACACACCCCTTAATCCTTTGAATTCATCCATGAAGTCACCTCAACATGGATCTGAATATGGCCGAAAATTTCAACCCATAAAATTTCATGAAACGCCAATGGACCTACAAAACCCAAAGGCGATTTCTGAACTTCATAGTGGCCATAGCCTCATCCTGAATACCGCCAAGGCTATAACCCCTAATTCTCCACAATTAACACGCTATGGACCCAAATCGATCATCGAGATTATCAAGCCTTTATAACCGCCCATATAATTCACCGATCCATTCATAATGTCCACTTGACAAATCATTAATCTCCTAGGAAATCCCCACCTTTGAAATTCACGAACAACCTCGAATTCTTGACCAACAGATACGTCAACCTAATCTCTCTTTTGATAATCTCCTCAGACAGCCATACAGCCAAAATCCCTCGATGACCACAAAATAACTTCTAGATGTGGTCGCACATTTCTTTCATACATCATTACCACCAAATTCGGATCCCAAGGCATTGAATTTCTTCACTGCAAGATCAGAGGATACGAACTATCTTTAATTCAACTACCATGCTATCTATAACTTAGATCATAGTTCCAAATCCCTTCGGGAAGACATTTATCCAAAATTTATACATAAACATCCACTTAGATATGACCTCTATCCTTCCGAATACTAGATCAAATTTGCCGCTATTACAAAGCCTAGGTCTCCCAATCATGCATAACTCGAAACACAACGCAACTATGGGTTTGGAATCCCCCAAAACGACACTAGGATACAATATTAGACGTAAGAGCCTTACCTCTTATCACAACCGGTGACACTTAACATCTTGAGTTAATACCTTAGAGTCCTAGATTAAAACACTTGACCTTTTTACCATCCATCTATGAATAAGGACATCCCTCAATCTTATGATCAACCAACCACTATTGAATCATACTCCTGAGAGTCTCACCGAAACAAAGCATTCACCCAAGGAGATTTCAAAACACACAAGACAATACCTCTTAATCCTCGAGACCCATGATCCTTCTCATGTCAACCAACCGAGGTCGAAACCACCTCCTATCTAGTATAGGGCAACACGTCGTATCTTCTACAAGACATGGGATCACCATAACGTCATCTTAAGTTTAAGAATCCACATTTCAACCTCAATAGGATTTGGGCTACCCATAAGTCCAAACACTTAGGCATTTCCAAAACGATTTATGTATTGTCATCCTAGAACTTGATACACCCGAAATTAAACCCAGTCATACTAATCTCGAGCCGACGGTGCGGCTCCATTTATTCCGCTGACTAGGTTGACCGGCACCCTTCTTAGCAAACCCAAACCTCAAACCTTACAACTAGCCACTAGTATTAGTAGTCCCCATCTAAGAGCTACTACTATTATTTCCTTGAGACTGAGACATTTTACATTAAGACATTCCTTGAACACTAATTAGGACACATTATTTAACCAATCGAACTAAATTATCATTCCTAACTTAGCACTAGCCTAAGAACCAATTTCTTAAGCGTCCTAGTTACCTTAACTTCCCATACCTATTCCTACAGGAAATCTGTATAGAGATTCAAACCTATGCTTCCACTTTTCGATCGATCAATTCCTAAGGCATCTCAAATCTCTGTTACCAATTGTGACGGAACGGATTTTTTTTCTCAAAAGCTTCCGTCAAACAGATAACACAATTAACGGTCTAAATATAAGGCAAGACTTCTGCAAAAATTTCGGCAGAGTCTCCTTTGTAACTGGATAAAAATCCAAAAATATAACCCTGTAATAATCATCCATAACAAGCACACAACTATCCATCATTCATAATTTCTATAACAATCATTCACAGGATCACATGTGCCATCCATGGCATAAATCTATAAAATATTTACTACTCTAACAGTTAATAACGAGATGCCATCTAGGACCTGCACAGTAAATCAAGAGTATATAGCGGAAGTAAATTAAGAACCTGTAGAAGCATAGCTTTTTCTTTTTACAGACATATATATCATATGCTTGTTATACAAAAATCTACATGTTCTAGAATATCAATAACCATAAGAGTAGTATACAAAATCACGTTCTAGCTAAGCCTTTAAATCCCCAATCTCTTCAAAAAAAAAGGCTCCACAATGCTCTATGTCCTCAAAAGCCTTCAGAAGCTTCTCTTGGTTTACTCCTTTTCATCAGGTAACAGCTCTATTGTCTTATCTGAAGGGAAAAAAAAATACTAAAACAGTGAGCCGAGGCCCAGCAAGGTACATGCATATGAACTGTAAAACGGTTATGCAAAAACGATCATATAACCATGCAGAACCAGAATGTTTAATCAAACGTCATCTGAAAAAGAACAGTAAAGACATACTATAACAATATTAAATCTCATGCTTCATAAATTATTACGCTATAGACTGTAAAACAATAACTATAAACTTTACTGATGCATGGTAAAACTAAAAATATTACTCTATACTGTTCACTGTCATCTTTTCACTGTATACGATTCATTATCATCTTTTCACGGTACAATTCATTATCATCATTTTACTGTAATATAGTATATCGGTAAAACTGTAAACGGTACTTCATATTATTTTCTTCCTTGTACAAAGCCCCGAGGACGGCTATCATTCCCTCCTTGTACCAAGCCCCGAGGACGGCTATCATTCCCTCCTTGTACCAAGCCCCGAGAACGGCTATCATTCCCTCCTTGTACCAAGCCCCGAGGACGGCTATCATTCCCTCCTTGTACCAAGCCCCGAGGATGGCTATCATTCATCTTTTTATAAAAAACCCCTTCTTATTTTAAAGTCAAATATTCACAATTTACTTTCAGCAATTCTTTAAATCCACATGAAAATTTTGTTGGTATACGTTCGTTCATATTTTCAAAAACAAATTATACCAGAAGTTACACATCGATGTCAATTAACTTTCTTGTAACTAGAGCTTTGGTTAAAAATCGCTAAAACTCTTTCATTTTCGTACTTAGCGCTTCACCAAAACCTTGGGACTCAAATCGATCACTAAACAAGTCTTATTTCATGAAATCGAAGCCATAAATCCAAATATATGTGATCAGTCATGCATCTAAATCATAAATCCCCAAAAGTTCGAGTTAGGGTTTGGCCATGTTCTTTCCATGTCAAAATAAACACATAACACATGTTCATGCATGAAATTGGAGCCAAATACTTCAATAAACATGAACAAATATGAAATATAACCGATTAATTGAAGGAAACATGCATTAACATCATTTTCATCCACTTCAAAGCAAAATGAATGGTAAAAATGAAAAATAACATCCGAGGTACACTTGTCTTGTCGCGGGCTTTCATCTTTATAACTGGCTCACGGATGGATTCGGGCTCCCGGGCCTCGTTCTCCCTTCTTCTCTCTCTAAGGTCGGTGCTTCCTCTCTCTCTAAAACCCTAAAATCATTTGAAAATGAGAGAAGTCTAATCGTGTTTTTATACTGCGCCTACCACTCGAGCTTTGCTCGAGCGGCCAGCGAGCGGCCGGGATTCTGAACGGCACTGGTTTTTTCGCCCGATGGATCTGCTCGAGGGGCCAGCGGGCAGCGGGCTTTTGGAACGCCACTGGTTTTTCGGCCCGATAGGAAGGCTCGAGCGCCCAGCGAGCGCCACTCGGCTGCTTGGTGAACTCGGGCATTTTCCAACTTTTCACCTTTAACTATCACGTTTTCACTACTTACTTAGCCTCTTACTGATTTTAATCACCTTGATCACATCTAGTTATTACGTTTTCGGTTTCGAGTCCTCACAGCCATTCTATATGGCGCCTTAGGTATCAGTGCGGTTCCCGACAGTAAATCTATTGTAAATTTAATCTCCATTCCAGGGGTACCCTAGGCATCTCTTCAGGGAAAACATCTGCAAATTCTCTAACTACCGGAATATCTTCTACGTGAAGATCTGATGTTGTTGTAGTAGACACGAATGCGAGAAAACCCCAACATCCGCTATGTAGCAGATGTCGTGCATGTATTGCTGAAATCATGGGAGTCACTGCCCGAGTCTCGAAACTGTGAAATGTGAACTCCGAGAATAGAGAAATTTATGATCTTTCGGGAATAGTCAATATGGGCATGATAGGTAGCAAATCAATCCATCCCTAAAATTACATCAAAGCTTGTAATTTTCAACAGAACAAGATCAGCTAGAAACTCATGGTTACAAATATGAACTCTATAACGGGGGTATATTGTCTCCAATTGAACTGTCTCACCCATTGGTAAAGACAGATAAAATAAAGTCTAAGGGTACAGCTTTCATTACTTGTTTTATAACAAAGTTTGGTATCAAAAATGAATGTGTGGAACTGGGATCAAATAACACATGAGCAGCTATAGATTGAATAAGAAGCATACCTTCCACGATTGTTGGAGCAGCCTCAACATCCTATCTCGTCAGTGCAAACACCTTGCCTTGAATTTGGTTCTTTGGTGGTGGGGAGGATGTGAACTTTCAGGGTGCTCGGCAAGCACGAGAAAAATGTCCAAACTTCCCACAATTGTATCAAGTGGGAGGTCTAGACCATCCACTAGATGAAGATCCTGATTGAGTCTACTATGTCATTGCCAAGGTGGAGGGTTTGGTTCCCAGCTATGAGTGAGACGTTGGCTATTTGGAGCGGCAATCCTTGAAAAAATGTCCTACCTTTTCGCACTTGAAATAAGTCTTTTGTTTCTTTCCTAAAATCGTCGGTGGTCTAGTAGTAGCACAAGAGCTAGGGCGTCACTCCCTAACTCCTCCTTGATTAGTAATGCCATTCTTAAAACTGCACTATAGTCCTCAAGATCGTGAGAAGTTAAATGACACTGGATAGCATGTGACAAGCCTTGTCAGAATCTCTCAACCTTCCTTGCTCCATCAGCAATAAGGTAGGGTGCATAACGTGAAAGCTCCATCAGCCTCTTTCATAAATTTTGGGAGTCTTTGTTCCATAAATTCCTTGAAATATTCATGTTTCTTTTGTGCGGGACCTAAGACCTGTGCTCCCACTGCTTGCGTCACTAGTCCTGTCAGTTAATGAAGTTACTTTGACTACTTTAGTCATATCTAAAGGTGTCGCCGCTTGACTTGGGCTCCTTGAGGGACTCATGGGTGATAGCTAGCTTCGTTAGACATAACTGCACACCAATAATCAGATTTAGAAAGAGGGTCTCAATCAATTCCTAGGTATTCTAGTACCCATACATCCTTAACAAAAAACAAGCCTAGGTCCTCAAATCTACTTGGATTGTCTAATATCCCCAAATATCTTTGGACCCTAAAATCCTCAAGTATTCATACAGAACCTTAATTCTTTGATACCATTTAATTGTAACTACCCAAACTCGAATCCCTGAACCCAACCTGGACCGTCCAAGTAAAAATTTTAAATCATCCCAAATTATTAATTACACGTCATAGATTATAATATCAAACAACTTGAATGTCCTCAAACTCATCGCATCACTAACATTTATATACCATAAATGACCATCAAATTGTATCATTAAATGAACATCTATAATACTGATAATAAACTACTTGAAATAAAAGCAATGATATCCATAATGTCAATTTCTCATAAATGAAAATCTAATAAATGTCTAAAAGTTAATGAACCAATAAAAATCTCAAATCTTTATCATGGAATCTTCAATCTCCGAGATCACCTCTGTCTGATGTTTACACGATAACATGCAATCTCTTTTATCCTAATATCTACCTGTCTACTACGAAGCTAGTGAAATACAAAAGTGAGTCGAATGCCGAATAAATAAAAATAATCAATAATGGAAGAGTGCAAGTAAACATCCCGGATAATAAAAATAAATGTATAAAATTAATAATAGCAGGTGATATACCTACCCCTCCGAGACTCAACAAGTCGGGTCCATGACCCAAAAGACATATAAATGATTAGACATTAAGATTGTAACATGGATTTCATTGTATCCAATCATAAGCTCAATATGAAGTCACAACTGTACAAAATAATAATAATTTTCATGGACTTATTTGTGCCATAGTGAATCAAAGGCTGTGTATTTAAGCCCCCAATGGTTGGGTGAGTACCACGAGGTTACCCTGTATCTATGGTATTCCCACTACCCCTACAGTTTTTCTAGAGGGTGTACCCATAGTATGCTCATACTATCTTTGATATCCTTCACCAATGATATTCCTGAGATTATCATCTACTGTGAGGACCGTGATTTCATTATTCAAAATTCGATAAGCTAAAGTAATTGATATAAAATTAAGGTCAATGAATAGTAAAAACTCATAAGTCAGGAATTCACATCTAAATGTGATAAACATTTATTTGATAAAATTGACTTTAATTTTGATTTAAAAATGATAAAATGAATGATACGAAAGTAATTTGGTTAATAAATTCTCAATCGATTAATAATCAAATTAATTTTAGTTAACGGCAAGATAACCCGATTATCGAAATTACGCTCGATTAACAAACGAACGTGACCTGATTGATTAAATATAGCTCAAATCGAATAAGTATTAAATTGCTAGACTCGATTTGTGACCGAACAAGTTTCGGTTGATTAAATTAGTATTCCGGTGGACCCAAAACTAGCTCAGAAGCTGCCGAAACTTCCAGATGATAACCAAACTAAAATTTATTATTGAAATTAATATTTATAAGGATCTGATAGCAGCCATATAAAATTTTATACACTTAGAAAAATTGGTAGACATAGAAAATTAGAAGAGGACAAGCCAACATAAATAAATTAAGCCAATTTTAATACACCCTTAACAATTAAAGTTTAATTAGTTATTGAGGGACACATGTCACCCCGTTCAAGCTCCAACACTTAGAAAAAAAATTAAAGAAGGAAAGGATTTTGGTGGGGCTAGGGGAGAAGGAAGACACGACAACCACTCACACAACATGCACACCCTCCACATTCCCCTCTTTTATGAATTAAAAGAAAAATAATTTTTGCATGGCTAAATTTGAGGGACACATGGAACTCAAGAAGGCTTAACATGTATCAAATTAACCACCAATGAAGTTCCAACAAGTGGCTTAAGGAGGGAGTAACAACTTGGCATTTTGCATGGCTGAGTCATCCCTTGGGCAGCTGAGAATTTGCCACCTTATAGGGCAGGTGGCAACACAAAAAAATTTAACCAATGACTTAACATTTTAGGGGACAAATATATCTAGGAATCCATAAAAGAAAACTGAAAAAAATGGTGGAAAAATTGGGAGAAAGAGCTAACTAACAGAGTAAGAAGAGCAGAGTCGAGTGAAGCTGCTGGCTGTTTTGAGTTAGGAGTTCAAAAATTATTCTACATTAATTCGGGCAAGAACTCCTCTCCCTAATTGATTTGTTGTTAAGTTCTTGATCTTATATTGAATTATTGTCAGTCCAATACTTAAAATTCTCACCGAATCCATGCTAGAATCAGCAAAGTTCAGCAACACGTCAAAATGGGACTCTGTTGCTGAACTTTGTTGCACCATGCTGATATTCAAATTTTTTCATCCCTCATTTGATCGATTCATGCCATGATATTTTTACTATATATCATTAAATATGTTGGCTAATTACCCATATGTTTGTTCTGGAATAATCATTGTCGTTACCATGTTAAAATGAGTAAAGTTCAACATGTCAAAATGGGACTCTGTTGCTACACTCTGCTGCACCTTGCTGATATCCGAATTTTTTCATACCTCATTTGATTGATTCATGCCATGAAATTTTTACTGTATATCCTTTAATATGTTGGCTAATTACCATACTTTTGTTCTAAAATAATCATTGCCGTTACCATGCTAAAATGAGCAAAATTCAGCAACATGTCAAAATGGGACTCTGTTGCTAAACTCTGCTACACTATACTGATGTCTAAATTTTTACATACCATATTTGATCCATTCATGCCATGAATATTTTATTGAATATACTTTAAGATGTTAGCTAAATCATCGTATTTTTTTCTGGAATAATATTTGCCGTTACCATGCTAGAATAGCCAAATTTTAGAAACATGTATCATGAAGTTGGTTCTGCAACCTGCTATTATGCTTATTGATATGCTAATTTTTACATACTATTAATGGCTAATTTATCCCATAAAAATTTTACTAAAAAAACTTTAATATATTGGCTAAATCACTATATTTTTATTTTGGAATAAGTCTTCACAAAACTAGCTGGTTTGATGGAAACAAAGGAGACTGGTAGACTGAATTGGCTGGAAATAGGGCAGTCATTGGTGCTGCATTTGGCTTCCATTTTCATCAAGTTCTAGGCTGATTCAAGTTTCACAAAAATTATGTTAGATACTTCAATAAGCTAAAAATATGTCATAAATTGGCATAATTTTATCAACTCAAAATCTGACCGATTCAACCCAAAAAAAAGAAAGCATCGTTGAATCGGCCAGAACTAGAGCTGTGCATGAAAGAGCAGTGCATAACTTTGAACCAGGCGAAAATAAAATAGAAACTTTATATGAGCCGGTCTAAAATTTTTTTCTGATTCTAGAAATGTATGGAAAATAATTTTTCATGATGATTTAATCACTGAACCGGGCTTCAAATTGATAACTAGACTAGCTTCAGCAATTATGCTAAGATTGGCAGTTTGGGAAAATCAGGCAAATCTGGCCTCCATTAGACCACCAAACTGGCTTAAAATTGGTCACCAACAAGTTAAGACCCTTATTAAGAGTGTGTGAAATCAGCTCATGAAAATAGATTGAATGGACCACTGAATCGGATCCCCAAATGAGCAGTCGAATCCTGCGTCCATGTGAATGCTAAATCTGACAGTCCATTTGATGAACTGAACCGGTTGAACCAAAAGCCAACCCAGACATATTATTTAGTACTAGGGTTGATCTATCACTATGTAAAACGGTTTCCAAAAATACCTCGATTTGGTCACTGAACCGGCCCTAGAACTAAAATTGCCACTAAATTAGCCGATTTGTACTTAATTGCGTATTTTACTAATTTAGTGCAAACTGATTAGGAAATAAATAATAAACTGACCATATATGGTATGTTAAATTAGTAATCAAATTATATATCATGTCAATCGGTTGACCATTTAATAACCAGATGTTAAAGATATTTAATGAACTGATTTCTAATGAACTAGTTAATTTGGTAAGTGAACCGGTTTATATATAATCTTTAAAAAGATGAACTGGCCACTTATTATACGAATAATGGTGAACTGACTCACGTGATAGAACCGACAAAATATTATGAAAAGCGGAATCGATCTATAAATCAAATTTGTGATCGAACAGGTTAAAGAGATAAAATAAGATCAAACTGGTTAGTGCATCGGTAAATTATGGAATTTATGGATCGGGAATCGAATAAGATGCTGTCGAAAAGTAAGTCCAATACATGTTAAAATGTATA
>JAODPA010003552.1:0-14052 GCA_025585075.1 Nepenthes mirabilis | reverse complement strand
TATTATTTCATTTTCCTTTTTCTTTCTTCTTTCTTTTTCTTTTGCGCAAAATACCTGGATAAACCACCGCTGTGCCGCAAATAGCCCACTGGTGCTTGAGTGCCACTTTAGGCGCACCTCGAGTATTGGCCCATGTCAAACAATGCTCAGGTGCCACTCAAATACGCTTCAGGTGCTGATCTACAAACCGAATTATTTTTAAAATTTTATAAGATTTAATTAATTTTAGAGCATCCAATATATCCAAAATGACAATTATCATCAAAATAATTCACATGAGAGCTGGATATCACATCTAATGTGCTCGGAGCACCTCAAAAGCTTCTTTGAGATCGTGAATATGGTCGTCAACTGTTATACTTTTGACGAGCATATTGTCTATATATACCTTCATATTTTGGCCGATCTATTTCTTGAATATTTTGTTCACAAGTCTTTAGTACGTTAGTACGTGGCTCCCGCATTCTTCAGACCAAATGATATAACTTTATAATACTTTATTCACGTCAATGAAGTCAATGCACATTTTTGACTTTCCATTATTCTTTTTGACAATTACCACATTTGACAACCAATCTGGATATTAGACTTTTCTTATGAAGTCTACGTCGAGTAGCTTCTTGACTTCTTCTCTTATGGCAATTAACTTCACAATGGAATGATTCCTCTATTTTTACCTAACGAGCTTTTGACTGGGATCGAAGTCTAACTTCTGGACTATTACACCGATCGATATCCCTGAGATGTCAGCGGAGGTCCATGCAAATACATCCGATTCTGTCAGAGGAAAGTTATCAATTGTTCATGCAAGTGGCCTGACAGTGAGCTTCCAATTTGTATACACTTCTCATGCTCATTAGGATCGATCAGAATCTGATGAGTTAACTCGTTGAACTATCCTTGATCCAGTGTTGCTTCGTCTTGGAGATCGAAGCCTTTTATTGGCTAATTTGGAATCGCCTGGTTAACGTAAGATAGATAGCATGTCCAATCGATAACTCGGTCACCTGGGACCTCTCCAATGCTGCATACTGTCATGAATCTCATCTTGAGATGTGGAATCAATGTCACTGCTCCGAAAATGACTAAATAGGGTCATTCCAGAATAACATTATAAACTGATGGTAGGTTGACCACCAAGAATGTGAACATATAGAATGTTGTCTTTGTATACATTCCTAGCATGACTTCTAGCTAGATAGTCCCGAGGATCAAAACGGATTCATTATTGAGTCTGTATAGAGGTCCCTCGGTTGATCTCATTTGATCCTTTTATAGTATGAGCTTAAAATAGATATCAAGATACATTAAATGTCTTAAACAGTCATTATCAATAAAGATTTGTCTCAATTAGTGGTTGAGCATACTATTCGAGATGAATATAGATATAACAAGAGGGTAAGAATAGGGAGTTATTACGTGTATTATATCATCATTACTAAAACTAATGGTATCATTCCTAACTCCTACCCTCAACTTTTTGTTGCTGGAAGCCTTCTTTGGATGGTCTCGAGTGTTAATTATATGTGGTCTCGTGGACACCATATTAATAATTCTGACCATAACCTGGTTGCGTGGCTGCTACTACTAACCAAGCTTATCATCATCTGCTCTCCTGGAAGTTTGTCCTGAGTCTCTCAAGAACTTGTTGAAGTATCCTTTTTAGATGAGGGCCTCAATCTCTTTTTATAAAGTCCGGTAGTGCTTGATACTGTGACGTAGAGATTGATAGTTGAGGTAGTACTGAGATTGATCTCCTCCTTCTGGGTCCTTGGGCTGCTTTGGCCACTTCAAGAACTTCTCATCTCGAATCTATATGAGGAAGTTTGTCCGAGTATTGTTTAATGGAGTCAAATTTAAAGACCTAAACTCTTTGCAGACACCTGGCCCTATCCTTGGCTGCTTCTTGGGATCTTGGGTGTTGGACTTGTTCTCGTTTCTCTTCTTCCCACTCATCGATCCTAGATGGTGGTCCATGTTCTCCAACCTCTTTGCTTTGTTGGTCTCCTCAACGGCAATATACGCACGGGTAATGGTCTCCATCTCAAGAAAGATCTTAGATTCTTGTTAGACCAAGTACTTGAAAAAGTCACCTGACTACACGGTCGCCATAATGTTTAGCTTCACATCGTTGATTAGCTTTGATATCTTTTGGGCCTCTACGTTGAACTGGGTCAGGAACTACTTTAGACTTTTGTTTGGCCCTTATCGAATGTGAACAACGTGCCATGACTACTTTTCCTTCCTCCAGCTAGAGGCGAATTGCGATAAAAAGTTGTTAGGAAGCTCTTGAAACGTTCTAATCGAATTTGGTTATAACCGATAGAACCAAATCTGAGCATCCCCCTTTAGGGTCAGAGGGAAGTCGGGATACATAGCCGCATTGTCAAGGCCGTGGAATCTTAATAGAGTATAAAAGTGATCAAAATGGTTTATTGGATCGAAACTTTCATTATAGGGGTCCATGGTTGGCATCTTAAATTTACAAGAGAGTTGTTGTATTCGAATCTTCCTTATGAATGGTGACATTCCTAGGTCAGCAGAGTGTTTGTCAGTGTTTCCTCTAAACAATCACTGCTCAGTCATCTAAATTCTCTCTTCAACTTAGGAGGTGAACGCAATTCTCTTAACATTGAGGAAGATTCTCAACTCGGAGTGATTTGGAGAGACGTGTGGGATCGGCCAGCTACAAGCCCTCCTCGACAGAGTGCTGCATGAAGCCTCTTCTCAGGCTGAAGGCCTTTGATTATCTCGAAAGTAGTATGAATTCTATCGCTCTAAGTGTTCATCTCGTGCTCTAAGAGTTAGTCAGCCCTCTAGCCATGTCTCAGCTATGTCACTCATGGCCTCTTTGACCTCGAGGTCATCAGGATGCTGGATCATCTCCTTGGTAGGCTGTCTCTTCCTGCAACTTCTCCTTTTAGATGCCAAAGTCTAGAAATTGAAGAAAATAGCCTGCAATGATTGTACCTCCAGATGGGTACATATAGTTTAGAGCAGTTTCGATAACGTGTCTACCTAGACAGCCAATATCTCCACATTTAATGCTGAACGATTATCTCTATGACTACCTACGGTTGGGTCATCGCCATGGGAGATGGCATCTCTTGCTGGTGCACTTGTTTGAACCCTAGTATTCACCATGTTTGCTTTATTTGCTTGTATGATTATACTTTTCATCAATTTTTACAAACGGCTCCAATGATACATCTCTAGATCCAAATTATTAAATAAATTATGGAGCCACCTTATTTGGGAGTTCAATTGATAACGGGTCTAGTTTTGTTTACTTTGAACTTGAATACTACACATAGCAACAGACAAACAAGAGGTAAGAAATATGAGACTTACTCCTTAATATATCATCCGATATTTAAGTTAGAAATCTTTCTATATGGAAGAGAAAAATATGAGGGAGAAATGTAAGGATGCAAAAGTGTATGAAGATTGAGTGTATAGAGGAGAATTGGGCTCCAATTTGTGCGCTTAAAGGAATGAGTGGCTTTGAAGTATTGCACTCATAGGGAGAGTAGCTGTAGGAGAGACGCACTCATGTGTTTAATTGGCTTTTGCTTGTCTCAGCAATTGTTTGTCTGGATACTCTCTTATCTCGATTTTGGGTCTCCTTTTCCTATAAAGGAAAGGGTGTATTCATGGTGTGGGGTACCGATTTAACCGTTCATGGGCGTTATGGCTCTACAATTATTAGGGCCGTTACTCGTGTAACCACCACTTGTGTTTAATGCCTCAATAATCATTATAGATGTTACGCTTGTAATCGCCACAAGTATTTATCAATTGAGCTATCATAATTTTCGACTATTGATCTGGTGCGATAACTGTTGATAACAGTTTATTGATTATCCATTAATACCCATTTATTGTTGAGCGGGTCGAGTCACGCTTCTTAGTGCCTTTTGCTTATTGGACCTAGAGGATCTTTTGTTGTGTCGTTACTATCTGGGTCTTTCTTTTTCCTCCGAATCGGGTTCTAAGCTTACTCGTAGATTGTCGTACCCACCACATTACATTTGATTTTAAATTATATTTATTTTAACATATTTTAATGTAAAGTATATGTTCAATCATGAAAATTATATACTTTACTAACTAATTGGCCCACTCTTACTTTAATTTTTACTAACCTTTTGGATTAGAGGACTCGGAGTATACTTATAGGTGACGAAAGTTTATGGAAAGGTTGTCCAAGGAGTAGAACTAGGATTTGAAAATTACTAATGATGTATTTTGTTTCATGATAATAGATTTAAGATGTTTATTTTTCTATAATTTTGGTATTGTAATAATTAGTTTATGAAAATATTTCGTCGATACTTTAGTTGGATGTCAGTAATTGTCCAACCATATGTCTAGGATACGATTTTGTTTACTCTAATTTTGGTATTTATGTATCTCGTTATATATATTTCGAGATCATGTATCGTTTGTAATTAAAACCACTTTCATATGTAATACTTTTGGTTCTGTGATTTAATTGATTATTTCATTTTGAATCATTTATTAGTACTTGCTATATTCTAAGTTTGCATCATGATGTTTTAATTGGGTTTTGGATGGGGGATAAGTAAACATATGTTTTGAAAAATCATGGATTAAGATTAACTTAATCCAATGAAGGTACACGGGAACGTGTCAATTAGTATAAAAGGCTCACTATGGAAACCTATCAACTCCTATAATTATAACATCTTATGCTGATTGAGAGGAGGAAAAGGAAAAGATGGGAGTGTGAGAGGGGTAGGACTGCAAACGAGCTGTGTTAAACCGAGAATCACTTTCTTCAAGCCCAGTTTGCTAGTTAATTTGATGAGCTTTAGAACTAGGCTTAAGCTTGACTTATTAATTTCATCAACCAGGCTCAAATTTTCAACCAAGTGGAGCTTGAGTTTCTTCATTTATTATAAATAAATATTCTAAGCAATTTATCTCTAAAACAAGTCTGTTAATTAGTCTAGCTCAAGGTCAACTTATTAAGCTTCTCACGTCAAGCTCAAACTAGTTTTAATTGAGCAATCATGAACCCACTCCCAAGGAGCTTAGTTTGTCTCATAGGACTAGAGAGAAGTCCGGAAAGGTGGTCTAAGCTTAATGCCTTTCGATTAAGGACAGGCATGAGACAAATTGGGTTTTCCTTGTAAGATTTGACATTTTATTCAACCATTGGTCCTCCATGTCAAAGATTTTAACAGATCTTTTCTTTAAAATTTCTAGTCAAATAAAGTTAGCTTGAATCCTTTTCTTGCTTCTTGGGTTAGCTTAAAATTAGCATGGCTGAACCTCGCTCTTGAGAATGCATTTCTATTACTTCTAATTGAATCTTATCTAATGAAATGGCTAAATAATCGTTGCCCTTATTTTTTCTATTAGTATTCTAGCTCTCTAGGATAATTCCAAGATAAAATTATTTTTAATTCTTAGAACGAAAATTTGCCTAATCTTAGAAATCGATAGATAAATAATACCTAGTATATGAGTCGTACATGAGCAATCTTATTCTTATATTATCAAAAGATTATTTTTGTCCTTTATCCGTTAATTTATGAATTACAATAGAATAATTTTATTATTAAATTTGTTAGGCCCCAGTATGGAGGCCCATAAAAGAACAGGCCCAATTAAAGAAGCCCAGAAACGTTCCCGCAGGCAGAGGAGGCCAAGTGGCCCAAGGGCCGAGAACCCAAGAGGTATCACACCGCCCGGGCGGCCAGGAAGAATCTCTCAGACTTTCCCCCGGGGGACCCCACAAGAACTGCTCCTCCTTACAAAGTCCGCGAGCTTGAAGAAGGACTTGCAGCCTTGAAGAAGGACCTGCGGCCAAATAGGAACCGCCCGGTCATAGCCAGGAGTGCCAGCTGGCCTATTTCGCCAGTTTTTAAGAAAGCCTGCTGCTACTACCTAACGCCGCATCCGCAGAGCACGCCTGGTCAAATCAGGGCAGGTATCCAGTTCCTGTACACCTGACACACTCAAAAGCTGTATCGGCGCCATACGCATGTCTATTTCCACATCTCAGCTACGTTAAAGAAGATCAGTGGACCAACTCCTCAACCACCGGATGGACGACACGTGTCCATTCCCTAACGGCCCGACTTCCGCTATAAATACACAGAGAGAACCTCGATCGAGAAGAGACATCTTAAAAGAGGCACGCAAGGGAAAACCTTCCAGACGGACAAAGCTTCCATCAAGCTTTCTCCTTCTCCACTCCTCAATGAGCGTGTAAAAGGGGCTCCCAGTGAGCGTAACTTCTTTGGAAGATAAATACAAAACGAGAGATAGGGAAGGGATTAACCCTCACAACTGTACTCTGTAAAATCTCCAACTCATATAGTGAAGCTCTTTACAGGCCCCGAGCCTAGTGGTTTTTCCTCCCCATTCAAGAGGAGGTTTTCCACTTAAAACGACCGGTCTCAAACTTTCTCTAACGTCCCCTAACATCCAACACTTGTGTTGCCTGGGAACCACGCATCCGGTCGAACGTACCCCGAGAGACCCGGTTGGGTGGTCAACACCTGCATCTCTCGCCCATAGCAAGTCATCCGGAGACTTGCCCTCACCATCTCCAACTCGCGGCCCTAGCGAGTCCCGTGGAACCAGAACGCAACATTGGCGCCGTCTGTGGGAAGAACAAAAAACTCAAGGCATCCCACCCCCCAACAGCAAGCAAACGCCCCAAGGATGTTCAGCAGACAAGGCAGCACGTTCGCCCGAGGAGAAGACCGCCACAACGAGTGCCTCCCATCGGGCGGCAGAGCCAGCGGCGGCCCCGGCACCAGCATGCGCAAACTGGCGCAGAAGGTGGACAGCCTCACAAGGGCCGTCCGCAGCCTCCAGCAAAAGGCAGGCGAGCACTCTAGGAGCCCACGCTCCGAAAGCCCGCACCCCGCGGCGCTCAGACGACTGCAGTCGACGCGGGCCCCTGGCGAGTTAAGGGACTACCTCAACAAAAAGAAGTCCATGAGTCCGGCCCCATCCAGAAAGGGGCTCAAAAGGCTCTGGAAAACTGTCTTTGGACCCAGGGCCGGCAAAGCAACTCGGCCGGAAGCACCAAAAGACCCCCTGCCCCCGAGGGCAGGGGAAGGAAACAGAAGGGCGAGCGCCCACCAGAAGACCCAGCGACCGTCCGGGCGCGATACACCCGAACGGATGGTCCCTGGAGAAGAAAAATACTCAAACCCATTGGCCTTCACTGACTCCTTCACCAACATCCTGAGGCAGATCAGGGACGAAAGGTTCCTAAGATGGCCAAAGGCGTTGAAACACCCGAAGGGAGGTGACCAATGGGAATACTGCCATTACCATGGCAGCCGTGGCCACGACACCGAGGACTGCAAAAAGCTCCAGGCGGAACTCGAGCGACTGGCAACAGAAGGATACCTTGACCACTTCCTGCGAAGACCCGGGCGCGGCCCCGGAGCAGCGGGAAGCAGCCGGTCACGCCGCTCGAGGGGCAAGGCCATAATAGGCGCGGACTAAAAAAAAAAGAGAAAGAAGAAAAGAGGGACAAAAAGCCTCGAGGCCACTCCATGTAAGAAAAACATGCATTAATAAAATGTGCATTTTTTCCCTTACAACAAAGTGTTTCCGTGTTCTCTCCTCAACCACTTCCTGCGAAGACCCGGGCCCGGCCACGGAGCAGCAGGAAGCAGCCAACAATCCACGGCATTCATCAAAAACTTGGCTGTGACCAAGCGGTCCCAGAGGCCGGGCCCTTGAGGTCATTCAAAAACTCGGCTGTGACCGAGCGGTCCCAGAGGCCGGGCCCTTGAGGTCATTCAAAAACTTGGCTGTGACCAAGCGGTCCCAGAGGCCGGGCCCTTGAGGTCATTCAAAAACTCGGCTGTGACCGAGCGGTCCCAGAGGCCGGGCCCTTGAGGTCATTCAAAAACTCGGCTGTGACCGAGCGGTCCCAGAGGCCGGGCCCTTGAGGCCATAACTCGGAAGTTCAAACACGGCTAAGGCGCCCCCGGAAATCAGACGGCAAAGATACACCCGGGAGGCTAAGGGCTAGAGGCCTCTGGGAAGGCTGAACGCCTAAAGTCCAAGAAGGGATAAAAGGTCGAACATCTGAAAAAGCAGCCTGTCGTGGAACAAAAAGTTGGGCGCTGGGCAACGCGCCACACGTAAAAAAAAAGGGGGGGAAACGACAAACAAGACACAAAAGGAATGTCCGAAACTTTGAAGCGAAAAGGACTAAATCTTATTCACAAAAAAAAAGAGATCTTCTGTACAAGTATGGCAGAAAAACAAAAAAGCAGAGTAAGGGGCAATTGGGCAGCATATTAGGGGAATGCCACTCGGCCTCTTCTTCTCTAAGCCTCATGAGCTCCCGAAGATCCCGTCTGCTCCGCCGGAACCACCTCCTCAGGCGTAAGAGGTCCGCTATCAGGCCCCGCCTGAGGAGGACCAGGGAAGGGCCTGCCATCGACGCCGTACAAGTCCTCCATGCTCAAGGCACCAGCATTCCTGGGATCGAGGACGGCCACAGGAAACCGCGGACGGATCAATCGCGCCACCCGGCGGCACATGCTAACACCGTCCCGGAACTTGCCGTCCAGCACAGGAGCCATCTCAGCGATCTGCACGGACGTCCTCAATCTCTCCTCCAGGGAGAGGATTCGCTCCCGAAGGAGGCTCTGCCTAAGTCGCAGATCTTTATTGGTGGCCTCAAGAGAAGCAATCTTCTCCTTGGCCCCAGCTAGCTCCGCCTCTGCCCGCTGCATGGCTTCACGAGCGGCATTCGAAGACCTCGCTTCCAGGCGGGACTGGGCGATCGCTCCCACCAACCCGTTAAGGCCGGCTATCAAACGCTGGAGCTGCCACAGGAAAATTCATCAGAGCATGAACAATGAAAGGCAGGTAAAGGAAGGAAGGAAGCAACAGGCTACCTCAGAAACCAGAGGGTCATCCCCTGGGCCGCACTCCACCTGGGACTCGGACTCCTGCGGGTCGCTCCTGAGCCCCGTAGGCGCCGCTTCAGTCACAGACTCATCAGCTAACAGAGCCACCTGAAGGTTCGCCTCGAAATCAGCACCCCCGAAGGCCTCAGGCAGCCGCTCGGCCTCTGTAACAGCAGGACGCTCAGAAGAAGGGCCAGGAGGCGCCGGCTCGTCAACACTCAAATCCACGACCTCCACCATCTCTCGGATCATTTCAGCCGACGTTCCCCTCTCAGAATCCCTCACGGCACTCTGGCCTCCTATGTCCTCGGGAGAATGATCAATCCTGCCCGAGACGTCACCAGGCAAAGTAACGAGAGCTCCGGGAGCAAAGTCATCACTAGGGGGCTGAATGTCCGAGGGCCACGCACTCTGAGGAAAAACCTCTGCGGGTGTGGCAGGTAGATCAGCAGTGGAAGTGAAGGCGAAACCACTAGATCCCGAGGGTCCAGGAAGAGAGGCTCCAGTCCTCATCCTCTTAATCAGTGGAACGTCGTCATCATCATCATCATCACGAGAGGTCTGAGACTCAGGAAGCATTCTGTTCCGCTCAGCAGCTCTGAGAGCCCCGGACGAGATATTAGCAGTGGAAGCGAAGACGAGACCCCCAGGTCTCGAGGACTCAGAAAAAGAGCCAGCTCCCAACCTCGTAGGCAGAGAAGCAGCCACGTCATCATCACTCGTGTCCTCGATATCAAAATCCTCATCATCACTCGAGGAACCCTCAGCAGTGGGTCCCCCAGTCCTCGGAGGAACTGGATAAGGAGCCTCATCCCGTGGTTCCCACTTGGCTTCCCTGAGCTTGTCAGCGCCCAGCCAGATATTGCGCTTGTTCAAATGGAAAGTCCACAGGTTGGCCAGCACCAAGTCCGTGCGTGCCCTCACTTCCTCCCGCTCCTCCCTGGAAGGGTCAGAGCAGTACTGGCTAGCCACATTCCCCCATGTATTGGGAATGGCCCAGTGCTCGTAAACACCAAGGAAGAAGAATTTGTCCTTCCACCCCCTCGTGGAATCAGGGTTGCCACCACACAGCGCTGAGAATTTCGGGCGGGGCGTCATCACGATCCACTCAGGGTTTTGCGTAAAGCGAAACAACACCTTGACCGTAAGAGGGGTCAGGATCCTCTCATGGCAGCGGAAGAAGACGCACAAGGACACCAGATACCTCATCGCATTCGGCTGAAGCCTGGCAAGAGGCACGCCAAGCGCCCTCATGATGTCATAGAGGTCCAACGGAATGGAAAACCGTAGCCCACCTTTAAGGTGAACCTCATAAACGATGATAAAACCATCCGGAGGGTACAGCGCCCTGTCGTGCGGCTCCGGAATCGCCATAGCCATAGACTCAGGAATCTGGTACCGAGCACGGATCTCCGTGAGTTTATCAAGCGTTATCTTGGAAGCAATGTTTCTAACTCCGGGAGCCATGGAAACCAAAGAGAGGAGGAATAAACGAAGCTTGGACAAAGAAGGAAACAGAAAATAGGCGCGAAGATGAAAAGACCAAGGCAACGAAGGGTTTAAATAAACCCTAGGGTACGGAAAACGTACTCATTACCCCTGCCACGCGTCAACAGGCCAGTCGCCCCAGCAGTCTGGCAATCGTTCCTTCCCAAGGCGCCTGATCGCGCGTCACGTCAGTAGGATATGGCATTTAATGCTCCGGCATGAAGACGAAACGACGGCTCGAAAAAGGTCCGAGGACAACCACCTGTCAAAGTCAACATGCAGAACTCGCCGCCAGGGCACACACTCTCGGGCGACCAACATCTCTAGCAGACCGACGACTTCATGCCAAACGACCGAGAACCTCGGATCCTTTGGCATGGGGGGCTATGTTAGGCCCCAGTATGGAGGCCCATAAAAGAACAGGCCCAATTAAAGAATCCCAGAAACGCTCCCGCAGGCAGAGGAAGCCAAGTGGCCCAAGGACCGAGAACCCAAGAGGTATAACACCACCCGGACGGCCAGGAAGAATCTCTCAGACTTTCCCCCGGGGGACCCCACAAGAACTGCTCCTCCTCACAAAGTCTGCAAGCTTGAAGAAGGATTTGCAGCCTTGAAGAAGGACCTGCAGCCAGATAGGAACCGCCCGGTCATAGCCAGGAGTGCCAGCTGGCCTATTTCGCCAGTTTCCAAGAAAGCCTGCTGCTACTACCTGACGCCGCATCCGCAGAGCACGCCTGGTCAAATCAGAACAGGTATCCGATTCCTGTGCACCTAACACACTCAAAAGCTGCATCGGCACCGTACGCATGTCTATTTCCACATCTCAGCTACGTTAAAGAAGATCAGCGGACCAGCTCCTCAACCACCGGATGGACGACACGTGTCCATTCCCTAACAGCCCGACTTCCGCTATAAATACACAGAGAGAGCCTCGATCGAGAAGAGACATTTTAAAAGAGGCACGCAAGGGAAAACCTTCCAGACGGACAACGCTTCCATCAAGCTTTCTCCTTCTCCACTCCTCAACAAGCGTGTAAAAGGGGCTCCCAGTGAGCGTAACTTCTTCGGGAGATAAACACAAAACGAGAGATAGGGAAGGGATTAACCCTCACAACTGTACTCTGTAAAATCTCCAACTCATATAGTGAAGCTCTTTACAGGTCTCGAGCCTAGTGGTTTTTCCTCCCCATTCAAGAGGAGGTTTTTCACTTAAAACGACCGGTCTCAAACTTTCTCTAATGTCCCCTAACATCCAACACTTGTGTTACCTGGGAACCACGCATCCGGTCGAACGTACCCCGAGAGACCCGGTTGGGTGGTCAACATCCTGCATCTCTCGGCCATAGCAAGTCATCCGGAGACTTGCCCTCACCATCTCCAACTCGCGGCCCTAGCGAGTCCCGTGGAACTAGAACGCAACAAAATTGAAACTTATCCTCCTGAAAAATGTTAATAAATTATAATTCTATTAAACCTTATCGGTTTTTCTCTCACTTCAAAGATTATTGCTAGTTTTGGCCAAATGCTTGTTGCTACTGCTGACAAAAGCAGTCATTGGAAGAGCTTGGTGCTAAAAAATGTAACTTCTTCTCTAACTAGTATTTTTCGTGATCGGTGGTTCTGCTACAAATCTGGATTATCATAGTTTGACTTCGTCTGTAAGAAACAAAAACCTAATCGAAGAACGGGAGGAAGACGAAGACGAGGGAGGCGACGAAGAGTATTCAGGAATCAGGGTTCCTTCGTGGGAAAAGTAAATGGGCTTGGGAAGAAACGAAAACACTGAGCGCATTGAATGCGCGTCTGATTTCACTGCACACACAATAATTACATACGGGGGCGTGGGTATATATACACGCGAAATACAACGGTAAAATATACATGCCGAAAATAAAATAATACATCATCATCTCTAAAAGGCAAAAAATAAAATACTTCCTAAAATAAAAATACAACCCATAAAATCAAAATATTAATATCTATTTATTATTTTCTAATAGTCCCCCGCAAGATGGAGCATATATATTGATAATGCCCATCTTGGACAGGTGAAAATTCAACCGATGCGAAGGGAGTGGCTTGGTGAAGATGTCCGCCAGCTGATTGTGAGTGGTGACGTGATGAGGCCGGATATGTCCATCTTGAATTTTGTCACGAACGAGATGGCAATCTAGCTCGATGTGTTTAGTGCGTTCATGGAAGACTGGGTTGGCCGCAATGTGGAGAGCTGCTTGATTATCACAATATAGCAATGCTGCATGGGGATGTGAAACCTGCAAGTCAGTCAAAATGTAACGAAGCCATGATAATTCACAACAAGTGGCAGCCATGGAGCGATATTCCGCTTCAGCGGAAGAGCGGGAAACCACGGACTGTTTCTTGCATTTCCAAGAAATAAGAGAGTCCCCCAGAAAAACACAGTAACCGGTGAGAGATCTACGTGTGTCCGGACAAGATGCCCAATCAGCATCGCAGAAAGCTCGCAGTTGGATGGTGGATGTGGATGAGAGTAATATTCCTTGTCCAGGGTTGAGTTTTAAATATCGCAAAACTTGGTGAGCCGCATGTAAATGATTTGAGGTAGGTTGGTTCATAAATTGGCTTAAAATTTGGACGGCATAGGCGATGTCAGGTCGAGTGATGGTGAGGTAAAGAAGACGACCAACGAGGCGTCGATACCGGCTAGGATCAACGAGGGCAACGCCATTTTCCTTACTCAATTTTAAGTTTTGTTCCATGGGTAATTTTTGAGGTTTGCAACCCGTGATACCAGAATCGGCCAGGATGTCCAGGGTGTACTTCCTTTGACAGATATGGATGCCCTGTTGTGATCGAGCAACTTCAATACCAAGGAAGTACCGAAGAACCCCTAAATCTTTGATTTTAAAAGTGCGGTTAAGGAAGGTTTTGATGGAAGTTATAGTGTCCAAGCAGTCACTGGCAACAAGGATGTCATCAACATACACTAGGAGTGCAGTAAAGGATTTACTGTCTTGCTTAGTGAACAAGCTATAATCAGCCTTTGATTGGATGAAACCAAAAAGGATCAAGGAGCTTGATAGCTTGGAATACCATTGTCTGGAAGCTTGTTTAAGGCCATAAATGCTTTTTGACAGTTTACAGACTTGATTGGATTTAGTTATGGTGTAGCCTGGTGGTGGTTTCATGTAGATTTCTTCGTTTAGAGTTCCGTTTAAAAAGGCGTTATTAACATCAAAGTGGTATAAATGCCATCCTTTGATAGCTGCAACTGCTAAGAGGCAGCGAACAGAGGTGAGTTTAGCAACTGGAGAAAAGGTTTCATGATAATCAATCCCTTCCTGTTGCGTGTATCCTTTCGCTACAAGACGGCATTTATATCTTTCAATGCTCCCATCACTGTTGAGTTTTAATTTAAAGACATAGCGACATCCGATTGCTTTCTTGCCCGGGGGCAAATCGGTAACAATCCAAGTCTTATTTGATTCCAAGGCGCGCAACTCTTCATTTATAGCTTTGCGCCAATTTGGATCAGAGATAGCTTGAGCATAAGTGTGTGGTTCAGTGTGGGAGGAGATGGACGATGAAAAATTGCTGTAGGCTGGGGACAATTTCTGATATGATATGCAATGTTCAAGAGGATAGGGTTGCCCAGGGGTATGCG
>JAODPA010003541.1:0-14054 GCA_025585075.1 Nepenthes mirabilis | reverse complement strand
TACACATTAACTAATTTGAGAATGTTATTAATTGTTTGATAAAGAATAAATATAAGGTTTATTCATAAAATAACGTTACTGAATACGGGTACGTCTTAAGAAATGTAATATGTTATAATATATGGAAGATATTACTCATTATTAGAGGACTTATCGCTATGATTCATATATTTATTTCTTAAGGTTGAGAATTGATGGGTTTGGTTATTATATCAAGTAAAACATGGACCAAGTGAGAAAATATAGAAACGCTTCAGCTTCATCCATCCTCAATGACCACTAAATTCCTTCACCCGTTCCTTCAATTCATCCAGTTAATTGCTGAAGTATTAGTGTTTCATTTAAATGATGATAACTCTCTCATTACTATACCCCATTATTCTCCTTAGAAGCCCTTTCGTTCACCCATTTGGTGAAGGCAGTTGATAGTTTTGCTTTATAAATAATGTAAATTGATTTTGTCCCTGGCACAAATTCTCTGCAACACATCATCTATAAGAGGAAAGGAGTATCCAGAAACTCAAAACCATCCAAAATTTGAAACTCAAAAACAGAGCAAGGTAAATGTCGGGAGGTTAGTACGTGATCCTTTATTCCACTTTCGTGGTTGTTTATGTCACATAAATTGTTAACACCTGATTTATAGTTTTAACTTGATAGAGGACGTAAGTGTGCTGCAACTTTCGGCAGAAAACCTTTGCAAAGTACACGGAGAGAAATGTTTTTGAGAGCCCCCTTACCAGTTGGGTGGCATATGCTGCGAGGGTCCTCCAACATGAACGGGAACAATTTGAGAAGTAGCAAGGCTAGATGATCAAGAGGATGGATACCCTTGAGCAAAATCCGGTTCAAAAAGACGATTATGCTATCGAAAAGCTTGGGCCTTCCCCTGTTCAAGAGGATACCATTTACCATGTGGTTTCGGTAGATATGCTGTCTGGGAAGGTGAGCTTTTATTATGTGTCATTTGTGCATTTTATGATTCATTATTCAGCATGTTGTGGAAAAAAATGGAAATGTTTCAACTGGAATTGATCCATTAAACTTTTGCTTGTTGGCACCTTCAATTTTGGAATGCAGTCATTTCTGTGCCTAAGATATTGTCTATTCATGCCAATTTCACGCTGATATCGTATTCTTCACAGTATAATATTGTATAATTTACTGTTAGGAAAAATATAACTCATTGCATCATTTTTTTGCTATGGCTTGTTGGTGTTGGATTATGGGTCACTCCCATATAGGCCTAAACCTATTTGATGTGTCAATTGGTGGTACAAATGATACGTATCTTCATTCTCACAATGAAGGCCTGAGGAGCTAAGTTCGGCATTATCGCGCCCGAGGTGCCAATTCCAGAAGACGGGCGCTCGATGAGCGCCTGATGCGCTACTAAAGCACAAAGTCCAGAAGGTTGGCGCTTGATGAGCGCTCGAGGTGCCATCGAGGCGCAATTTTCAGAACTGCAGCTTGAGTGCCATTGGCGCTTCAGTGCAATTTTCAAAATTGCAGCGCCCGACCAACTCTTGAGTGTGGGCCTGGAGAATAAAAGCGTGGCTTTTGTATGCTAGGGTTTAATCTTTGCATTCTAAGAGTCATTTTGAGAGAGAAAAGAAGAGAAATAGAGAGAAAGTGGAGAAGAGGAAGATTTATGTATCCGTTTGTGTTTCGAATCAAGTTTCAGTCTCCGTCGAACATAGGTATGCTATTCTTACTGCTGAGAAGAACGCTTACCTGGTTTTATTTTTTCTCTTTCATCTTATATTCTCTATTGTATAGATTTATTTTAAGATAAGGTAGTTTGATCATTTTTTTAGGGTTTGTATAATCGAGACATTGTATAGTAGAGATATTTTTGGATCTTGAGTCCCATGGTTTTTCTCTCTCGTTTAAAGATGAGTTTTTTACGTAAAAATCGTGCATTTATCGATTGTATATATTTGTTTTGTACTTGTCGTGCATTATTGTGCATTACCTCACGATTCAAATAGTAGACTAAGTCTTAACAAGTGGTATCAAAGACATGATTGTTTGTGCTGTGTATTATGACTTATTTGAATCAATAGAGGTTGAAAATAAGATGATTTATTTGAATGGCACAAACTACGATATTTAGCAGACCAAGATAAAGGATTTATTATTTGTGAAAATAATGCATCATTTGGTGTTTGCAATGCAAAAATCGGAATTGAAATCTGAGGAGGAATGGGCGTTTGAGTATGAACAAGTCTGTGACTACATTTGACAATTTATGAACGATAATGTGTATAATCATATCCAGAATGAGACGCACGCAAGGACCTTCTGGTAGAAGCTTGATACATTTTATGCTTTGAAAACTGATAACAACAAATTATTTTATTTGATGAAATTAATGCAAGATACAATGAGGGCACGTCTATTGCCAATCACTTGAATGAGTCCCAATGATGTGTGGATTAGTTGAGTAGCATGGGCATGAAATTTAATGATGAGCTGCTGGGCTTATGGCTATTGACTACTTTACGAGACTCTTGGAAGGTAATACGGATCACCATTGCTAATACAGCTCCAAACTGTGTGGTGATTCTTAAAATTGCAAAGGGAGCTGCGCTTAATGAGGAGACGAGATGTCGATCACAGGGGTCTTCTTCTTCGCACTCTGAAGTGTTAGTCTTCGAGTCACGGGAAAGGAATAAAGGACGTGGCTCTAAATCTGGAGAGGTGCCGGAGTAAGTTTCGGTCGAGGTATCAAAATCTCGAGTGCCATCATTGTGGAAAGAAAAGACACATCAAAAAGTCTTGTTACAATTGGAAGTGTGAAAACGCAGATGGCAATGAGAAGAAGACGGACAAGACTCGAGATGAAGAAAGAGCTTCTATTGTTACCAAGGATGCTCTTTAGTTGGCGTGTCAGGAGGATGAGGTGATCAATATGGTGGATCACGAGACAAATTGGGTGGTGGATAGCGATGCATTACTTCATGTCACATTGCGGAAGGAAATTTTCACATCTTACACTCTTGATAATTTTGGAGTGCTGAAGATGGGTAATGAAAGGACATCCTGGATTATCGGTTGTGGTAATGTGTGCCTCACCACCAATAATGGAACCAAATTGCTACTGAAGGACATCTGACACGTTTTGGACATTCGATTGAATCTGATTTCAGTAGGCAAACTCGATGATGAGGGCTTTTGCAACACTTTCTGCGAAGGGGCATGGAAGTTGACTAGAGGGTCTCTAGTTATAGCTCGGTGAAAGAAAGTTTTCAACTTGTATGTGTTGCAAGCCTCAATTGTTGCGGGAGATGTGCATGTTCCTAGAAGTGATGAGTCTTCAAATTTGTGTTATCAACGGTTGGGTCATATGAGCGAGAAGGGGCTAAACTACTTAGCCAAGAAGGACCTCCTACGGGGTGTAAAGGAAGCCAAGTTGAAGACTTGTCCCAATTGCATAGCGAGGAAGTAATGACGAGTTTTATTCCATAGAAACTCATCCACAAGGAAGACCGATTTTCTTGAATTGGTCCATATTGACATATGTGGCTCTTCCAAAGTGAAGACATTCGGAGGAGCACTATACTTCATCACATTTATCGATGACTATTCCTGAAAGCTTTCGGTGTATCTGCTGAAAACAAAGGATTAAACCCTTGACGTCTTCAAACACTTTCATGCCTTAGTTGAGAGGCAAATGGGAAAGAAGTTAAATTGCATCCGGAATGACAACGGCGGTGAGTATATCTGAGTATTTGACGCATATTGTCAGTCTCACGGAATTCGACACCAAAAGACTCCACTAAAGACACCATAACTAAATGGTGCGGTTGAACAGATGAATAGGACGCTGATGGAAAGAGTCCGCTGCTTATTTTTGGAGGCGAAGCTCCCCGGCTCATTTTGCGGGAAAGCCTTAAGGACTACGACTCAAGTTATCAACTTATCACCGAGCGGTCCACTAAATAAAGAAGTTCTAGAAAAGGTGTAGTCTGGGAAGGAAGTATCCTATGATTATTTGTGTGTGTTCAGGTGTAAAGTTTTTGTTCACTCTCCCCCTTTGTACTCAAATACTTGGATAATGGAATCATTCTTGGACTTAAAGTCCCGTGATTTTTCTCTCTCATTTAGTAAAAGGTTTTTCACGTAAAAATATCGTGTGTCATCCTCTCTCTCTTTTCCTTCTACTTACAAACTCAGTCTTTGTGTTGCTCTGCATTCGAATCCTTTTCTGTACAGAAACCAGGATATGCGGACGTAATATTGGCGCCGTCTGTGGGAACCGATAAAAAGTCAGGTTAACACATCTTTTGAGAAAGTAAAAACTGAAAGAATAGTGAACACAAGATGACAAACTAGTGCCCCAATGAGAGAGGCCACTTCCTTTGACAATGACCATGCTGTGGGCGTCAGGATAGATGAACATCCTGACCCCTACGTCCAAGTGCTGGCTACGAGAATGGACGACGCCACCAAGGCTGTCTAGATACTCTGTTTGAGAATGAACGAGCAGTAAAAGGGGACGCCTTCCAAGGCCTCCTAGATTATGATGTCCTAGAAAAAGGATAATGGGAAGAAGTACCCCACAAAACAAGTAAGCCAGCATGAGGACCCAAGGATGTAAGTTAGCTCGAGTAATAGAGTCTCACAGTGACTTGAAGGTTGCTTAGGTCCTCGAGTTCAAGAGGAGAGCTTAGAAAGTAAAAATCCTCGCTCTCTACGGGAACACCCCATGCAGCAGGTGCCTCCTTGTGACAAGATTCCCCCTAGGGGTATGAGTCTGCTAGAGCTACAGGCTGCCCAAGACCCCTATGAGTTGAGGAATTACCTTAACATGAGAAAAATACGGCTCCACCCCATATGGAGGAAAAGTTGGAGAAGGTCTATAGTGAGTCTTTGACAGAGAAAATGGAGGTAGAGTCGCGGACCTGTATCAATGTTCAATTACAATGGAGATCCAGACGAGGCCACTCCCCCCAAAGTTTAAAATGTCAAACCTCGACATGCACAACGGAAGCGCTGACCCCATGGATCATTTGGACTACTTCCGCAAGCATCTAAACTTACAAGGTTTGGATGAGATGGCGATATGTCAGTGCTTCCTATTGATGGTCAAGGGGGATGCGAGGATGTGATTTTATGGACTGCCAGCGAATTCTATAATATCATTCAGCGAGTTGACAAGCAATTTCCTCTCGCAATTTACCTTCAGTAGGAGGATTGAGAAACAATCCTAACACCTTACTCGTGTGAAGCAAGGAGCTAGGGAGAGCAGAGGGTTTTTGGACCGGTTCATCACAGAGGTTAGGCAGATCTCAAAGCTGACGGATGAGGTGAAACCAAACGCTTTCTTATCCACGTTGGAAAGAGGAGTTTTCTTAAACACCTCATCCACAAGGGACCCCAAACCTTCACAGAGGCCGAGACCATTGTCCAAACATACATAGCGGTTGAAGAAGCTAACGACGCAAAGAGGCTCATCCAAGTGGAAAACTCCCCCCTAAGATCAGCGGAAGGAAAGAGGAAGAATGAAGACCGTCAAGTCTCCTGGGCACCTAAAAAGTAGCAAAAATCTGAGCAGACCGTTCGTAGAGAGTACAGACCCTTAAATCTAATTCCTTTAAATGACTCGCGTACTAATGTCCTGATACAGATTCGAGATGAAATTTTTTTTGAAGTGGCCTAAGACACTGAAGAATGTTAAGGTTGGTGACTAGTTTAAGTACTATCACTACCATTATTGCAGAGGTCATAGTATCGAGGACTGTAGGATGCTGTAAAAGGAGATAGAGGAGCTCATTAGGAGAGGTCATCTCAATTGTTTTCTACAAAGACCCGGACAATCTTTCGAAATAGTAGAAGACAATGAGGCTGACCAACCGAGGAATCAAGTAGCTGCAGAAGTCTTCAACATGATATCGATTTGCCCGGTCATAAGAGGCACCCGAGAGGATCCAGCAGTGTGACAGAAGAATCCTAGGGTAGAAATTATGGATGACGTCATTAGTTTTTGTAACAAAGATATAGCCCATAAAATATCTCCCATTCAGACCCTTTGATTGTAATTGTACTCATTTTTTACAGAGTATTAGACTACCAGATGAAACGAATGTTCATTGATAATGGAAGTTCGAGAAATTTGCTTTACCTTGATACATTTTTAAAATTAGGACTCAAGAAAAGCCAGATGACGGCTACCGAAGGACCCCTCTATGGACTGGACAATAAGTCAGTGTCGGTACAAGGAGTCATCCAACTTGAGGTCATGTTAGAGACCTATCCGAGGATAGTAACCAAGACCTTCTCGTTCTTAGTAGTAGACCTCCCGTCCGTCGACAATACTATCCTCAGACACCCTTGCCTAGATGCCTTCGGAGCCGTAAGCTCAATCCCACATTTGAAAATAAAGTTTGCAATGCCGTACGGGATTGGGAAAGTCCTCGGAGATCAAATTGTCAGACGGACATGCCATCTGTCCCAAGTCACACAGATACCACTTCTTCCTCAAGCTATTGAAGATTTCGACTTCTGCGATGAAACGACATTGCAGCAGGCTGAGTTTGGAAACACAATCGACCGAGTCCCTTTAGATCCCAGAGATCCTGAAAAGAACGTCAAGATAGAAAATTCACCACCATGGCCTTTTCGAGACCATCTCATCAGCTTCTTACGAAAAAAATCGGATGTCTTTACTTGGACACCAAGTGACATGCTAAAGATATTGGCTGGAATAATGGTCCATAAATTGGGCCTAGATCCCAATCATATGCCTGTTCGGCAAAAGAGAAGAAATAATTCTATAGAAAAGCTGGTGGTTGTTTAGGAAGAAGTAAAGAAACTCCTTAACGCTGGATTCATACAGGAGGTACAATATCAAGATTGGCTGTCCAACGTCATGATGGTCAAGAAGAATAATGATAAGTGGAGGATATGTGTAGACTTTACAGATGTCAATAAGGCATGTCTAAAGGATAGTTTCCCCTATCAAGGATTGACTCGCTTGTAGACTCGACTTTTGGACATGAGTTTCTAAACTTCACGAATGCGTACTCAGGTTACAATCAAATAACGATGATCCCCAATGATGATGAGTACATATCGTTTATGATAGAATAAGGGACATACTGTTACCAAGTCATACCCTTCGACCTTAAGAACGCTGATACCACTTACTAGAGGCTTGTAAATAAAATATTCAAAAGTCAAATCAGAAGAAACGTAGAGGTCTATGTAGACAACATGCTTGTCAAAACTAGAATAACATACCACTACATCCAAGATATGGACAAGACCTTCAGTGTCCTGAGAACCCACCAGATGAAACTCAACCCATCCAAGTGCACATTCAGAGTAACATCGAGAAAGTTCTTATGCTACATTATTTCACGTCGAGGGATAAAAGCAAATCTATAGAAGGTCATCCTTGACATGAAATTCCCTCAGACCGTGAAGGAGGTCCAGAAGCTGATTGGGAGGCTGGCAATGCTGTCTCGCTTCTTGGCCAAATCCACCAAGAAGTACTTGCCATTTTTTAAAGCCCTTAGAGGGACGAAAACAAACGGTTTCCTGTGGATGGCCGATTGTGAAGAAGCCTTACGAGGACTCAATGGGTACCTGTCAAATCCCCCTCCACTGACTTCTCCCCAACCAGGTGAGGAGTTATACTTATACCTTGTGGTGTCCAATATCGCGTTGAGCTCAGCCTTGATCCGCCTACAACAAGATAGACAACAGCATGTGTACTACATCGGTAAGATCTTGGTTGACGCGGAGACGTGGTACTCTCACGCGGAGAAGGTGGCTCTGGCGTTTGTGTATTCTGCTTAGAAGCTCAGTCCCTACTTTTAAGCACACAAGGTGATTGTCCTGATCGACCGGCCTTTGAGAGCGATTCTTTAGAAGCCAGGAGCGTTGGGACTATTGGTCAAGTGGGCCGTTGAATTGGATTAGTTTGACATAGAGTTTTGTCTAAGGCCAGCCTTATAAGGCTAGGCATTGGCAAACTTTATCGTCGAGATCACGACCCCAACTCTCGAGGCCTCGGATACATGTGATGATGGGGAATCACACAGTTCAGCAGTATGGACTTTGCATGTGGGCGGCTCATCCATTAATGATGGTTGTGGAGCTGGCATTGTATTGAGGACGCCTGAAGGATCAGAGATAAAGTATTTAATAGTCCTCGGACTCCCAACAATCAACAACGCTGCAAAATACGAGGCATTGTTGGCTGGACTTCGATGAGTAAAGGAGTGCTCGGCCAAGGACTTGGTAGTCTACAGTAACTCTGAACTGATCGTTAATCAAGTTCGAGGAAATTTTAAAACAAACAACCCATAACTATCTAAATACATCTCAAAGGTCCGAGGACTGATGTCGGCCTTTGAGAAAGTAAAAATGGTTTACATTTTAAGACAGGAGAATGGGAAAGCCGACTAGCTCGCAAAGGTAGCAACCTTGGGAGATCTAGAGTAATATGCCCAAGGAATGCGCGAGGTCCTCAACAAGCCCAGTGTGGAAGATTTTGACCTAGAAGTGATGTAGATATCTGACGTCGACAATTGGATGACCTTATACTTGAGGTACTTGTCTGACAGAATATTGCTTGAAGATGCAAAGGAAGCCAAGAAAGTGAAGAAGATGGAAAGGTAGTACACTATCATGGACGGCTTGTTGTATAGATGAGGATTCTCTACCCCTATTTGCGGTGCCTCACTCCAAAAGAGGCAGATTATACTCTCAAAGAAGTGCACATCAGAATTTATGGATCTCACATTGGGGGTAAAAACCTCGCCTTCAAGCTGATTAGGCAAGGGTAATACTGGCCAACCATGAAATACGATGTTATGGACTTTATGCAAAAATGTGAGAACTGCCAAGTCCACGACAATTTTACCCACTAGCCACACACGGAACTCCAGGCCTTATAATTACCTTGGCCATTTGCGTAATGGGGGTTGGACATACTTGGGTCGCTGCCAACAGCGTCCGAATAGAGAAAAGTTTTGATCGTTGGAATCGATTACTTCTCCAAATGGATTAAAGCCACGCCATTAGCTCGCATAATTGAATAGAATGAAACAGATTTCGTAAGGCGAAGTATTGTGTGCAGGTTTGGAATCTCAGAATACATTGTGATTAATAATGGGATTCAATTCTCCGGAAAGAGGTTCACCAAGTACTACACCATCCCAAGGATAAGGTTGGTGTATAGGTTAGTTGCGAACTCACAGTGTAATGGACAAGTGAAAATCATGAACCGCCCAATACTTCACGGACTAAAGACAAAGTTGGAGTATTCTGAGGGCTCATGGGTCGATGACATCAGTACTATGGTCGTACACTCCAAGGGAGCCAACGCACGAAACTCCCTTCAGCCTGTGTTATGGGGTCGAGGCAATTGCACAAGTGGAAGTTAGACTGCCCAGCCTTCGAGTGAAAAGTTTTGATCTGCAGAATAATGTATAGAGATTGTGAGAGAACATTGACCTACTTAAAGAGGCCCGAGACACAGCAAGATTGCGCACAGTGGTGTACTAGCAGAGGGTCGCCTGATATTACAATAAAAGGGTAAAAGCACGTTAGTTTGAAATAAGAGACTTAGTACTAAGAAGTATTGAGGCCACCGGTAAAAATACCAGTCGGAACAAACACTCTCCAAATTGGGAGGGATTGTTCCTGATCTCAGCCATCCTCAGGAATGAGGCGTATAAGCTACGCACCCAGGAGGGAAGGCTAGTCCATCAGACGTGAAACACAGCCTACCTCAAAAAATACTACCAATGAATGTACATAATACACAGGTATAGTCGATTACACACATCACTTGATATGCTTGTAACATATTTTATTAATGAAGTAAAATTGTTATTTGCTTAACTATTTTGCATTCATTCCGAGTGTTTGCATGTCATTTTATAAATATACAAGACCTAGGCTACCCTAAATCAAGTGAAAGGATTCCTTCCACTTGGTCGAAAACTCGGCTAAATTCGAGTGGCCCATTAAGAGGTCATACTAAAAACTTGGCTAAGTTTGAGCAGCCCATTAAGAGGTTGTACTAAAAACTCGGCTAAGTTCGAGCGACCCATTAAAAGGTCATACTAAAACTTGGTTAAGTTCGAGTGGCCTACTAAGAAGTCATACTAAAAAATTTGGCAACGACGCCAAATAGCCTACAATAGGCTAAATTTAAAAACTTACAGGGTTTAAAAAATAGTAAGCATGCAAAGACCTAGAGGTAGTATTTTTAACCAAAAATGGTCAAAAGGTTCGGACATTTTGCTCTTCATGGATAAACTCCCTGAGAGTCTAAATCTAAGAAAGAACCATAAGTATAGATAAAAAAGAAGAGTTACACAATGAAAGAATAACTTTCATTGAAACGTATATATTATGTAAAATAAAAAAGGAAAGCGAAATACATATACAATAATACACTAAGGCCTGGGGGGACCAGGCGTAGAGGAGTCTAAGATCTCATCCTCCTTCGGGCAGACAATCAAATCTGCTTGGTTGTCAGCACCGACATTCCTCAGATGAAGCGTGAAAAGTGGAAACTGGGTATCAACATCTTCATTACGTTGTGACATAGTGCAATGCCATCCCAATACTTCTGCTCCAGCACGGACTTAAGGTCCTCGACCATTATTGAAGTCCTAAGCTCGGCCTCCAGATGAGCATTACTGCCCCTAAGGGAAATGTACCGCTGTCGCTCGGCCTTCAGTGAATCCTCGAGAGGGGCGATTTTACTCTTGGTCTTAGCAAGTTCGAGCTCTAGGTACTTATTCCGCTCCTCAGTAGCCTTAAGAGTCTCCAAGCCCACGAGAGACTGGGCGGCCTGATCAATAATTGGAGTAAATCGGCCAACCAGCTCATGAAGTTTCAAAACAATTATTAGTCATCAAAGTGCCATTCAGAAAGCAAAAGAATTTAAGGTGAAAGAGAGATGTACCTCGGAGAAAAAGGAGCTCTCCACTGGACTATCTCCTTTGAGGGCTTCAGATCCAGTTGGCATTGTCGTAGGCACCTTTTGCACTACAGAAACCTCATAGGCAACTTCATCGAAATTAGAGACTGGGGGCTCGGCCGCCTCAGGGTGATCCATGACCCCAGTCTCCACTTCAGCAGCACGTGAAATTTCAGCGATGTCCTCAACCGTGACCTCCTCATGGACCTCAGATAGGAGCTCAATTGGACTGAAGATTTAGATTGCAAGCAAAGGGAGCTCAATAGTCTCAGCGGCGGGCAACTCCGTGGCTTGGCTTTCCTTGGCCTCAGCAACCTCAGCGATTGTCGTAGTGATCATTATCGTTGCATCCTCAGCCTGAGTCACCTTAATCTCCTCCTCTGCCTGTTCCTTTGGGATGTCCTGGGATGGATTGTTAATCTAATCCGAGGCCTCTCCAGTAAAAACAGAGGAAATATCAAGCATGGGCTCATCAAGAGGAGGAGGGGCAACAAGTGGTTCCACGGACAAGCCTACGTCCTCAGAGGGTTGTTCCACAGGCTCAACGACAATCGATGGCCTATCGGCTTCAGCTCCTCGGACAGGTCCCTTCTTCCTTACCAGCCTATCAAAGATGGTCTTGTTGTCACTGGAAGAGGAAGGATACTCGATGATCACAGTGGGATGCTCCACATCCTCCATTTAGAGGCTCTTCTTTAGTCACTCAGATAGCTTCTCAATCCTCAGAACTCCGCTTTTCTTCTTCTTTTTTGAGGGAGCAGAAGGGGCACTAGAGTCCTTGGATTGAGGCTCCCACTTGGCATTCACCGTGAACTCGGACCTTAGCCACATATTCTTCTTGTTCTCATTAAAAGATTAAGGTTGGTCAATAGCAAGTCCGTAAAATCCTACGTAGCTGCCCTTTTCCTCAGGCGTGACGTCTTTGCCAAACTTGGACTCCACATTGCCCCAATCATCGGAGATAGCCCAATTTTTTCGGAGTCAAAGGAAAAAGAATTTATCCATTCATCACTTAGTGGAATCAGGGTTTCCATTGCTGATAGTAAGGAACCCAGGGTGATAAGTGATTACGATCCAATCCTACCCCTGGGTAAACCTCAGAACTACCTTCAAGGCCACAGCATTAAAGATCTTGTGGTTGCAACGAGCAAAGATACAAAGTGAGACCAGATACCTCACAGTATTGAGTTAAAGTCTTGCCACAGGAACTCGGAGGTCCCTCATCAACTCGAAGAACTACAAGGGTATGGGATATTCAAACCACCTTTAAGATGGACTTCGTAGACGATAATAAAACCGTCAAGAGGACTATAGGCCCTCTCGTGGGCTTCAGGAACTATCATACCCATCGAGTATGGAATTTTACACCGCGCTCGAATGGCTTTGAAATTGGCCAGAGTCAGCGAGGAAGTAAGGTCTTTCACACTAGGAGCCATTAGGATATCTGAGAAATCAAAGGAGGAGGAAGAAATCGCCAGAGAAAGCGTAAGAGTTGCAGAAGGAAACTTTGAACTTTTGAAAAATTTGAAGGTATGAATGAAAATGGCAAAGGAAAAGAAGACTTAAACGGCCAGCAAATTCAAAAGACGCGCCTCATTAAATTCCCTGCCACGTGTCGACTCTTCACCAGACGCTGGCAATGATGGCCTTTCTCTTCCCAAGACTGTAATTTATGCTTATTTAATGCGCTATGATGGTGGGCTTTTAATGTGCCAAGTAGCGACGCAATGCAATGCCTCAGACCCGAGGTGAAAGTCTGCAAACAACGCCAGTGCAGATTATTAGTTTCAGTAATATCTTTGGATGATTTTATCAGTCATCAGTCTATGATCACATCATCAGAAGGACATTATCTAAGGCGTTTAGAAAAAGTTCGCAGATACTTAGAAAGCTTGCTTATGGAAATTGAAGCATTAAGCCACAGACAAGAAGGGACGTTCTCAAAGGTTAGGTTAATTCCAGAATCGCACATGCCAAAAGTTGAGATTTTCAAATCTCCTGGTATGGGGGGCTAGTGATGGATAGTGGATACCCAATGCTTAATCAAGGACCCCATTTTTAAGAATTGGGCTCGCGTTCCAAGAGACCCATGAGGCTGATTTGACCCAAGAGGTTAAATTAGTCAAAGAGGCTCGAGGACTTGGCTCCACAACTAAAGAAATCTAGGGAATTGAAATGATCCGAGAGACTGACTTAGCTTTGGAAGTCCAAGGATTTCAATAAAACCCTAAGGACATAGCACAAAGGATAAGGCTTTAAGAACCTGAGGACTCAATGCTGCACAAGTCCTCAATTGGAGCACAAGAACGTTTGTCACCAAACGCCAGCAGACAAAACAAAGACCAAAAACGTCGATGAAGATGAGGACATTTGGCGCTAAAAATCCGCGAACTTAATGAATGCTAAAACCTTTATCAGGGACGTGGACTTTGAAAAGTCTCCAATGGCACGAGCGCAGAAAAAAAGCTTAGGATGATCGAGGACGCCAGCTTAGAGGGACAACGTATGCAAAGGAACACACGATCTCTACAACACGTAATCTCCTTAGGAAATGATGGCCTACAAAGGAGATATAATCATTACAGAAGTGACGTCTCACATAGTCGATCTACATGCACGCAACTTTTTTGATATAACAAAAGGGATTTACAGAGTTGGTGACGGGCTTCCCTGTGCACTCCACCCCCACGTGGCTGCTCCACGCAGAAAGACTCAACAATTATATAAGTATCCATTGTGCATTTAACAAAGGATCTCGAATTTACTTTATTTGCATTTACTCCTATAGAGAGAGAAAGAGCATGCAACTTACACTTTCAATTAGGAGAATACTTGTGTTTGTAAGAGTGATCATTGTGATTCACCATATACTTTACTCTTCTCCTTTGTAGTCAAATACTTGGATAGTGGAATCATTCTCGGATTTAAAGTCTTATGATTTTTTCCTCTCATTCGATAGAGGGCTTTTCACAAAAAACACGTGTTATCTTCTCTTTCTTTTCATTTTACTTACAGACTCGATATTTGTGTTGTTTTATATTCGAATCCTTTTCCGTACAAAAATTAAGATTCGAGGATACAACATCCTCGGATTCTTATATATATA
>JAODPA010003530.1:0-14056 GCA_025585075.1 Nepenthes mirabilis | reverse complement strand
AACTGTAATGAGAATCTTGTGAATCCAAATGATGAACCGAATGAATCCAGTGATTCAAGATGAAACCGTGAGAACTGTAGAAATCAAATGATTCTAGTTGTTCCTGTTCCCTGTCCTGTTCCTTGATTGTGGAGAGTGTGTGTATCCCCTCTCGTTTCAGTTCTTGTACGTGTCTTGGATGGGTGTTTATGATTACATTTGTTGAGCTGTTGGCTCACCATTGCTATTGTTGTCTTCTTTTCAGATGAGAACACTTAGCTGGCGCATGTAGATAAAGCAAGGAGAGGCTTGCTTGATGTGATTGGCTGGACGGCGAGTGATCAGGAGATTTGGACATTAAAGTTGGATCGGACTATGGACGGCCACTCGGGGTTGAGCGTGGCTCATTATTGTTATTTTATGGTTTTATTATGCTTCCGCAGATGTATGATGATTTAGTTATGCTTCCACGTCTGTATATTTATGTTTGGAGTTTTGTTTAATTAGATGGCATCTCTATAGATCCAGTACTATAGGTTGTGTACTGTATTGGAGCCATGGATGATATGGCAGTGTTGTTGATCCTGTGTGGCGTGTTGTAGGCTTTGAGTTAAGATGATATTTAAGCAGGTTGTATTTTGGTTTTTGTCCAGTTGCAGAGGAAACTCTGCCGGATTTTCTGTAGAGTCCATAGGTTAATTATGGGCTTTATGGTGTGTTTAAGCATTGACGGAGGTTATTCAATGGAGAATAATCCGTTCCGTCACAGCAATCCTCGAGTGTCACTCTAATATCCTTCATCCATCTTTAACAGCAAGTTAAATGGAAACTCGGTTCTTGGTTCATATCTTTTAATGGCCATCCATCATAGTTTAAAAGTTGGAAGTCATAGAGTTCCACTTGCTGTCCGAATTACATACATTTTTCCTTATTCTTATAGCATTTGTTCTTAATTTCAAACAATTGAAGTCCGTAAAGTCTTTCATTTAACATACTCAAGCCGAAGGTCTTTTGTCAAAATATCAGAGATCTTACTCGTCAAATTCGGAGGTCTTTACTCAAAAGCCAAAGTTCTTTCTGTCAAAAGCCGGAATTCTTTTTCTTAAAAGCTGGAATTCTTTTTCATAAAAGTCGGAGTTCTTTTTCATAAAAGTCAGAGTTCTTTTTTCATAAAAGTCAGAGTTCTTTTTCATAAAAGCCGGAAGTCTCTTTCTTAAACATGTGGTTATTGAGGTTCATGCAGATCGACAAATAACCATACTTCGTGCGTAAAGAAACTAAACATCAGGAATAACAAGGCTTCTTTTAAACATGCGGTTAACAAAGATTCTCCCTTAAATCAAATGATCAGAACAAATATCATACATTCCATAATATGAGTTCATAAAAAATTAGACATACTTGCGTTGCAAACATGTGTATACTTACATTACAAACATGATATTTGAACGGGTGAGTATACTTGCCTGAATTCCTTTACTTTGCCTTGAAATTCTTGTTTTTCCTTCACTAGACGATTCTATCGAGAGCCTCTTCCTAACCCCTTTCCTTAAACTCTCGCTTCCTATTTATAGAACTTTGAGTCTGACTGTAGCAGGTAAGGCAGGTTAACCACTCGGGGGTGGTTGGGAGTAGGTACCTACTCAGGTATGGTTATTTCTGACTTTACTTTTCGTAAGAATTTTTTTATTATTTTCGGTCAACTGACCTTAACCGGATTTATGTTTCTCTTTCACGTTTCCGGTCAACTAGCCTTGACTAAATTTAGTTGTTCCTTCCTATACATTTCGGTCAACTAGCGTTGACCGGATTTTACTTACCTGTAACACTTTCGGTCAACGCCAGTTGACCAGATTACTTTCCTCTTTTCTTTCCTTCCCGTCAACTAGCGTTAACCGGATAAGCCTTCCTTTACGTTTTCTTGTCAACATACGTTGACCGGATTGCATCCTTCTTCACATTTTTTCAGTCAACACTCGTTGACCGGATTTTCATTCTTATCACATTTTTCGGTTAACTGGCGTTGACCGGATAACCCTCAATCTCCCTCGACTCTTTGATTATATTGACTCGATTTCGAGGACTTTCTACGTTTTAGGATCTGGGCGATTGCAAATAGACAGATAGAGGTTACGAACCGAATACTATTACAAGGGTTAAAGACTAAGCTAGAGGATGCTGGGGGCTCTTGGGCTAATAAGTTTCCTTCCATCCTCTGGTTATACAGGACCACCCAAGAAAGCTAACACACAAAATGCCATTCAGTCTCTGTTACCGAACAGAGGTAGTCGTCTGGGTGGAAGTTGGGCTACCCAACCTTCAGGTCGTTAACTTCAACCATCTCAACAACTCTCAGAGGTTCTAGTGCACCTCGACCTACTTGAGGAGGTCGGAGACGTAGCACACCTTCGGACTATAGCATACCAACAACGAATCTCGTGGTACTATAATAAGTCGGTAAGAGTTCACCAATTTGAGGTGGGGGACCTCGTCCTACAGAGCATAGAGGCAACCGACAAACTGCCAATATGAACAAGCTCTCTTAAAATTAGGAGGGACCATTTCCCGTCTTGACAATCCTCCGTAATAGTGTGTACAAGTTACGTATCTAGGACGGAAAGCTTATCCTAAGGATATGAAACACCACCCACCTCAAGAAGTACTACAAATAAGCTCCAACCAATCCCTGGTAAGCACCACATGCATCATTCCGAATACGTGTAAATGTATCACATTTTTAATTAATAAAGTTGTTGTTTATTCATGCGTTCTTGTCCATGAGAGTGAATGCGTGTCTATTATTTTACTAAATCAAGTGACCTAGATTACCCCTAAGTCAAGCATGATCTATCTTGGCCTGCTTTACGATCCTCTGATGGACAAGAAACATTGGCCCCAAGTCGAGCGAGCCATAAGCGGTCGAACGTTAAACCTTGGTTCCTCACCAAGCAGCTCAACCACCGCCAAAAAACTAGGCCGGGGGGGCTGTGAGATCCCAAAATCTAATGGATTAAAATGTTGACCGGAATGTACACTAAGTTGACCGGCATCCCAAAACAAATGTTGAAACTGGCACTGCATGTATTTGAACTCGGCCATGTGAAATAGAACTCAGCCCTTCTGCATGTAAATTGAACATTGGCCTTCTGCATGAACTCGGCTTTTAGCTGAAAATATGAAACCGACTTTTTGCATGAAAATTGAACTCGGTTTTAAGTGAAGAATGAAACCAGCACTGCATGTATTTGAACTCGGCTTAATTAGAATAAGAAATATTGACCAAAAAGTTGACCAGATAAACTAATGGTAACTAAAGACAAAAGTAAACCTTACTTTTTAGTTAGAATCCAACTAGGCGGTGACAAAATGGAGTAAGTAAACGAACCTAGTTACTCCCACCTACCTTCTGTGAAGAAGTATCGGAGTTGGTGACTTACCCGACTTACCCCACCTAACCCCTCCTCTATAAAAATCCGGCGTTGGTTGAATGTAGCAAAGGCAAATGCAAGCAGTAAGGAAGAAGTGGAGGAGAGAAAAACTTCAGACGGTAATATTGTGCGACCGACTGTCAGGCAAGTGTACCTCGGACGCTACTCTTTTAAGTTCTGTTTTTTAAGAATATTGCAAGTTTACCATCGTATTTAAGTTCATGCTTTAAGAATATTGCAAGTATAAACTTTGCTTTTAACTCTAGATTATAGCAAGTTAATTTTCGATGTTAACCTTTTTAAGTTCGGTTTGTATCCAGTTTTAAAGTTCATACTTCCGTCCTCAAAGTTCCAGTTTTAAAAACTGCAAGTTTTTCCTTCTGTTTTAGAATGCTTACCGTTTTAAAGTTACTGCTTAAGTTGAATTTACGGTATGATGAATATCATGGTTAGTTCATGTTCTCTGTTCTCTACCTTCTGTTTCCTGCTTAAACCGAAATTACATAAAACCCGGATTAAAAATGAAATCAGCATTGTAAGCATCATTGCACCATAAAATCAGAATCGGCCTGCCTGCACAATCTGAACCGGCTTATCCTTGTGAAAATCAGAATCGGCCTCCTTGCATGCTAAATTTGAATCGGCTTATCCTTAATAAAATCAAAATCGGCCCCTTTGCATGTTAAAATCGAAATCAGCCCCTTTTGCATGATAACAACAAAATCGGTTCCCTTTGCATGAAATCAAGTTCGGCCTTTGCATGAAATCAAGTTCAGTCTTACATGTTGAAAACAAGTTCAGCCTCCCTTGAATGATAAATCAACTTCGACATCCCTTGAATGATAAATCAACTTCGGCTTCGTCAAGTTTGGCTTTCCCTTAATGAAAAATCAAGTTCGGCTTTCCCTTAATGAAAAATCAAGTTCAGTTTTCCTTGATGAAGAATCAAGTTTAGTTTTCCCTTGACGAAAATCAAGTTTGGCATTCCCTTGATGTAAATCACGTCCGGCTTTCCTTAAGTGAAAATCAAGACCGGCCTTGTGAACATGAAAATCCGAACTGGCCTTCTCTCTTGTAAATAAAATCCGGCTTATGTAAGAAGAAAATCAGGTCCGACCCTTAAAGCATGAAACATAACAACTCCGGCCTTCCCTTGAGGCACAACAGCTCTAGCCTTCCCTTGATGAACAAACAACTCCGGCCTTTCCTTAGGTAAAATTAAGTTCGGCTTTCTCTTGTGTAAAGAAAATCACAATCGGCTTTGTGTGAGAAGAGAACAAGACCGGCTCCGTGATGCACAAACAACTTCGAATTTCCCTCAAAGCACAACAACTCCGGATTTCCCTTGAGACACAACAACTCCTAATTTTCCTTAAGATAGAACAACTCCGGATTTTCCTTAAGACAGAACAACTTCGGATTTACCTTGAGGCACAACAACTTTGGCCTTCCCTTGATACGCAACAACTTCGGCCTTCCCTTGATACGCAACAACTTCGACCTTCCCTTGATGAATAAACAAACTTTGGCATTTCCTTGGACAAAATGAAGTCTGGCCTTGTGTGAGGTAAAAAGAGGTTCAACTTTCCCTTGTGTCCAAAATGAAGTCCGGCCTCCCTTCTCATAAGATCCAAACAAAGATAAAATCTAAAACCGTCTTCCCTTTGTAAGAAAATGAAACCGGCCTTCCTGTGTAAGAAAATGTAACCAGCCTTGTATCGTATTTTGAAACCGACTTAAAGTATATGATTTTTAAACTAAGTTCTGTGATTTGAAACCAGCTTGAAGTATATGATTTTTGAACCAACTTTAAGATATCTGTACATAATCTCTGAAGGGTTAATAGTGATGTTTCTGACTGATACTGAAAATGGCTTTCAGTAAATGATAAGAAGAAAATGTTTCTGTTATGTTATTATAGACCCAAGACTGATATGTAGTCAGGTTAGGTTCTCCGGCATGCCTTAGAACATTATAGTGGTAATCGAGGATAACTCTGTCCATGGAGTTATATGTGGTCCGTCCCTCCTCAGGGCGTTATAATAGGAGGGTAGCTTCTGTTCTGTTCTAGACGACGCCCCCTTAGATTGGGGAAGGATCTCGTGAGGTGGGATCATCCGTTCTGTTCTATTTAATGCCGTTGATTGTGGGGAGATGTACACAATCTATCATCGATTATTTGCCCCCTTTGCTAGTAGGGTCTACTAGTAGGGTCATTTACTGATAAAAGATAAGTTTTCTATAAATTATGAAATAAGACCAATCTCTGCTTTCTGAAATATGAGTATATTGATTTCTGATTTTCAAAGACCGTTTCTATTTTCTGATAGTTCTGTATACGTTTACATCCTATTTCTGTTATAAATCACTTCTTTATGGTATTTGTATCTTCATGTGAAATAGTATCTATTTTATTGAGTTATGTTCTGCATACATGTTTTACTACGTATCTACATGTACCTTACTGGGTCTCGACTCACTGTTTTCTATTTTCCCCCTCCAGATGAGACTATAGAATTCTTGCCTGACGAGAAAGAGTAACTAGAGCTCCGTCTAAGAGATTTTATGGATTCCGAAGCATACTTGGGAGTTACCACGGAAGAAGTAGTGGATGTAATGATTTAATTAGAATAGATGTATTTTTGAAATCGGAACCTTGTGCCTATGTGTACATGAATGAATTTTATGGGAATAAGTTTGAATGCTTCAACAGGTTATTAAATTGACTTCCGCTTCATATTTTATGGATAATGTGTGTGGTTTTTAGATGGCATCTGTGATCCTGTGTTATGAATGACGGAATAAAAAAAATAAAAAAAAATTTCATTCCGTCACAGGGGCTCTTGGAGCTCCCAACCAAACGGCCACTAAAACCTTAGGGGGCTTTTACAGCGGGCGTGCAATAACTTCTCTTCGATGGAAGAGCACCTTCAGTCAATGACGGTTAGCAGACTAAGACCAGACGCGCATGAGCAACGACATCCTTGGATAGGACCGAGCACCAATATGACAATGTGCAGGCGACGGCCTATAACTCTGTCAGGGACCGACTGCTATGGCCATGAAATCCAACTAGCCCTAGTGTGGCTGATTCATGGGTGTGCAGCGACACCCTATTTATAGGATAGAGCACCTCACAAAATCAAGGTGCCACGACATTCCCTTTCCAAGGGAACAAGCACCACCAGGCAGATGTGCTCTAGACAAACCCGATGACGATAGCTATAATACTTAGCTAGACAAACAAAGAAGAAGCAGTTCCATATTGAAGCATAAGCAAGTAGCCACAAAAGTTATAACGATCCAGCTAATCTCATTGCAATAAGTTTTGGATACACAAGCAGGCCATCCACCAAAAAAAGAGAGAAGAGAAGAGAAACGGGGCTTAGCAGTCAAGAGAAGGCTAACTCAACGGCTAGTCACCATCCGGCTGGGATAATGAGGGCTCGGTCGTCCCTTCGAGAGGGACAAGTAAGTCAAACCGTTGGGTTGCACTGGCATTCACCGGGTGGAGCAAGGAAACAAGAAAGTCTTGTGCCACTAGTTGCATCACTCATCAGCAAAGATGAATACCATCCTGGTATTAGCCCTCCAACACCTTCCTAAGCTCCTTTACTAGAATGGAGGCCCTCAACTTGCCCTTAAGCCAGAGGCAGTGTCTGAGAAAAAGATAATACCACTCCTGGAACTCACAGAGCGACCTCTCGAGGGAAGTAATCTTCTCCTTGGCCATGCGCAGCTCTCCCTCCAGGGCCATGACCCGCTCAACTGTAGCTCTGTATTCTGCCGTGCTAACATGCCTTCGTGCCAGAAAGCCAATGGTAGCCGAAAGTTAGAGATCCCTCTCCTGAACTTGTAAGCAGAAAGCATGTTAGAAGGGTAGAGATGGAAGCAAGAAAAAGGCAGAGGGATACTTAATTCGTACCTCCACGAAAGAAAGCCCTTTTGGGGGAGGACATCTTTGGTGAGCCTCAAGTAACTGCACAGCCTCTTCATATCCAACAGACGTGATGCCTTCGGACTCTGAGAACCCAAGGACTAGTGCCACAGTCTCCTCCACGATGTCCACAGCAGCCATCGCCTCTTGAACCCCCGGCTCTGAAGGGTGTGAAGGATGCACCTGCCTTAGAGGGAAGTGTGTCGACGATGACCATCTCTCGTGAGGAAGGCTCCTCTACAACCTCGACTGCCTCAAGAAGAGGCACATCAACAGTGATGATCATCTCAGAAGGAGGCACCTCTGGAATCTTGATGAACACCACGACCTCGATAGCCCCATCGGCTGAGTAAACATCCTTCGCCATAGGAATATTATTGAACACCTCCACTATATGGATGAGAGACTCAAATCCTCCGATGTCAACCTTCAGCTCCAGCTCGGCTGCAGCCTCCAATGTCAGCTCAACTGTGACATCTGCCACAGGCTTGGCTGGAGCGTCCACCAACAGCTCCCCCTGTAAAATTATGATGTTAACTAGGACCCTGTATTGCGCCAACAAGAGTGTGAAAATTGGCTCAACTTCAGCTCCAATGGCACCGAATCTAAGGAACAGCGTGGGAGCTACTATGATCATGGCACCCTTAGATCCTCCAGAGCTAGATGCCTGGCCTAAGGAGGCAAAAGTAGAACTCACCCCCCCCCCCCTCAAAGTACTCCAGAATCACTACACCCGCTACAGCATAGCCTCATCCTCTCTAGAAGAAGAGGTAAACACAGAAGATATGCCGTCAGAGGAAGAGTAATGCCACTTTGACGACTGACCTAAAGGCTATCGAATTACTAACATCCCTAGCCTCCTCTAGCCAACAGACGTCTCCATGGGGGCTGGCCCCCATGCTGCTGCAACAAAGGCCTCTGAGGTCAACTAGTGTCCCCTCTCTCGGAAAGTGTCGGCATTAGTTAGGGTTTTTGTAATGTACCAAATTTTTGGGACCTCCTATGATCGAAAATATAAGGATCAAATTCTTTTGTGTCAAGAGAATGGCAAAAAGGTGAAAGAAAATTAATCCGGTCAACGCAGTTGACCGAAAAATATAATAAGAAAGTAATTCGATCAACGCCTATTGACTGGAAAATGTGAGGGAGAATTTAACCGGTCAACGCCAGTTGACTGAAATGGAAGGAAGGAGACCAGAAGTGTCTACGTTGACCAGAAAGGAAGGAAGGAGGCCAGAAGTATTGAGACGATGAGCGATAGGAAGAGGAAAATTTTAATCCGGTCAACATCAGTTGATCGAAAAATGTGAAAGAGAGGCCAAAGAAAAGTTGGCCACCCGATTGATTGACGTGATGACTAAAGACCATGCCTAGTAAGTAACCGACTTTCAACCACCCCCGAGTGGTTGACCTGTCCTACCTACTACCGTCAGACCAAAGGCCTATAAATAAGAAACTAGAGAATGTAAGGGAAAAAGTTAGGAAGAAGCTCTCAGCCGAGCTTCTCAGTGAAAGAACCCAAAATACCAGGATAAAGTATAGAGATTCAGGCAAGTGTACCCCCCTTAAATTCATGATTTACTATAAGCGTACTCATCTTTCTATAGTTCATGTTTGCAATGTAAGTATGTCTGATTTTTTATGAATTGATGTTACGGTATGCATGATATTTGTTCTAATCATCTGAATTTCTGTTAATACCATGTTTAAAGGAAGCTCTGTTATATGTTTTTATAAAGATCTTCGTTTTTACCTTACTTACTTGTATGAATTCTGGCCACGAACAAGCTTTTAAGACATTTGACATGACTAAAAAGACCTCCAGCACTTGTATTGAAATTTTAAAATCGGCATTTGCCTTTGATTTTGAAACTGGCCTTGATTTGAAATCGGCCTTATAGAATAATTGAAATCGGCCATAATCGAAACCGGCATTTGCCGTTGATTTTGAAACTGGCCTTGATTTGAAACCGGCCTTATAGAATAATTGAAATCGGCCTTAATCAAAACCGGCATTTGTGTTAAAATTTTGAAACTGGCATTGCCTTGTGATTTTGAAATCGGCCTTGTAGAATAAATTCGAAACCGCCCTTGTATCGTATTTTGAAACCGGCAATCGTACTGTGATTTTGAAACTGGCCTTGTATCACGAATTTGAAACCAGCATTTGTAATATAATTTTGAAATCGGCTTTGTAAGTAACGTATAAGTTCTATGATTTGAAACTGGCTTGAAGTATATTATTGACCTCCGACTTTTGAGAAAAGACCTCTGGCTTTTGATATATGACCTTTCGCTTTTAATATATGACCTCCCACTTATTGAAAGAAAAGGTATTCAGTTTTTGATCAATGACATCCGGCTTTTGATAAATGAGACCTCCGACACTTTAATAAAAGATCTCCGATTTTAAGACGTTAAAGGAAAGGCTTTACGGACTTCAAATGCTGAAATTAAGAACAAAGACTATAGGAACAAGGAAAAATGTATATAATTTGGACAGCAAGTGGAACTCTATGACTTCCGACATTTGAATTATGATAGATGGCCATCGAAAGATATAAACTAAGAACCGAGTTTTCATTAAACTTGCTGTTAAAATTGGATGAATGATATTGGAGTGACACTCGAGGACTGCCCCTGGGCCACAGGGAAATTTTTGGTGGCACAAGGCTTATGGACTACGGCCCCATATGCCAGGTAAATGGCATTACCGCCCACCTCTGGGAGTATAATAGGAGGATACGGACTTAGGTTGTGGGGTAGCACACAACCCTTCCTCGATGTTATCCGCTCCCGTTCGGTCCCTAAAGATGATAAGAATTTCATACAGTTTTATGAATTTTCTGAAAACAAGATAATAAGAATAAGAATAAATATTCCTGAACTTAAAAGACGAAATGATATGGTGATTTTCGTATGCTAAGTTTATATTACTTTGATCCGATTACATGTACGTTAATGTTTTCTACATATGGGTACCTTATTGGGTTTTGTAGCTCACTCTTACTATTTTCTAGATGGTGAGAAGCTTTTGGAAGATGAAGTTGAATAGAGTCAGGTGGTGTAGTTAGATGGCATAGCTAGCCGGAGCTGATCAGCAAAGGAGTGAAGGAATTGATGTATTTTCTTTTGATGTTTTGGGAAGGACTTGTAAAAATTTCCACTGTAAAAGAATTAATGGATGTTAGTATATTTCCATAATTACAATATGAGAAAATGAAGTTGACTTTCATATTAGCATCTCATTTCATGTCAAGGTCTTCATGTCCGACCAACCTTAATGTTGGCCGGTCAGGTATGATGTTAAACTTTGATGGCTAACTCAAAGAGTTCAGCCTTAAGTTATCTCGTGTACGCGACGTAAAGCATATATAAAAGAAAAGAAAAAATTTTTATTTCCACCTAGTTAGTATTTATACCGTGTGTGTTGTAAAGGTTAGGCTTGACGGCAGCCGTATGTGGTGGAATACGTCCAGGGCTGTCACAATTTTGTCCATCAGAGTTTCTCTTGAGCTTTCTCACTCTCTTCCAAGGGCCTAGTGATGTCAAGCCAGACCTTCCTCCACTTGTTGGAAACAGCTCAGTTAGAGGGAGTTGCTAAATAAAAGAAATGGTCCTTCAAATACTTGACCGAATCAGGATTCGTCCCTTTGAAATTAAAACCAAGACATGGAGGGAAGGAAATCCAGTCAACTTTATGTGAGAAGGTGAAGATCGCTCTCATTGACATGGTAGTGAATCTGTAGCCTTGATAGTGGGAGAAGATGTAGAGTGACACCAAGTACCAAATGGTGTTTGGCATGAGCCTCACCACAAGCACCTCAAAAGTCGTGAGGATTGTGTACAGATCCAACGTAATAAGAAACAGAGTCTGCCCCATAGATGGATATCGTAGATAGTAATGAAGTCATCCCGCAGAGAATAGGCCCTTCTGTGTTTACCAGGTTGCAGGAACGTCGTGCACCCTAGAACCCTAAATTGGAAAAGCAACAACTGAACATCTTCAATAGTGAGGATCAAGCAAATCCTCCCAACGCCATCAATGGTCATGGTTAGAAGGGAAGAAAAAGGAAATATGTGAAAAGAAGAGGGGCCCACAACAAATCGAAGACACAAGCAAAGTACAGGAATGGCGAGAGGCACACTGTTTAAATAAGCAAAGGCCCTGAGCCAGAAAGGACGTTGCAAGGAAGTTGAACAGCCACCCTCATGCTGGCAGCTATGCTTGTCAGAACCACCAGGCATCACGACACACTTCTTCCAGCCGTCATTTAAAATGGCTTGATGCCTCGGATTCCCACACACTAGTAATGGTACCAGTCAGTCAAATCTTCCTGTCAATAATAAATACAGCATTCAAAGTCCAGAAGGGTCAGCGCCGTCAGCCAAAGCGGCCATCATGATGGCGTACGGTTTCACCAGGAAACTTGCGACTTAATGATACGGCAATTGTCGCACAATGTGACTAACAACAGAATGCGGATCGTGCATGATCCAAGTCGGCTCGATAACGTTCTACTTGGCTTATCTCTCGACCAAGCATTCGAGATGGCCGATCGAGAAGCTAGTCATTGAATAAATGAGCCATCGGGTGCATGATCCGTTTGACTATTAGATTCCAGGTCGCACACGATGGTACGAAGACACCCCAATCATAAAGCAACAACAAAAAATAAAATGACAAGAATACAGAAACACAAGGAGAAAAATACTCAATGGTTCCATTCATTGAATTCTTTTACAATGTACAAGTCTTATAATAGTAAAAGTACATAGTAGAAGAAAATATATTAAGCAAAAAACTAGCAGCACTCACCTAGAAATGGGTTTAGGTAAGACACGTGTAGGGGCAGAAGTCGCAGGTGAATCATCACACGGATCGTGTCTGCCTACCCATGGAACGTGCCAGACCGGAAACCAGTCTCTGCAAGAGGTAGGAGGGGAGCAATTCTCTGAAGTAGAAACAAAACACTGCTGCCAATGTTAGAGAAATTTTTCACCCAAAGACTCCATCTCCAGCAAGCTCTAGCAATGGCCCCTAGAGAAGAGATCAAGGTAGGGCCACTTCTGCAAATCCAAGAGAATTACAAGAAATGCTTGTCCCAGGGGATCACTTGGGAAGAGGAAGTCCTAATGCCAGTCGGAGGAGGAAAGGAAAAAGGGACCCTACCACTGAGCTACCGAGCGCAGCGGCACAAGAATAACCGGAGTAGGGTCTAGGCGGCACGAGAACAACCGGAATAATGGCAACACTATAAGCGCCAAGTGCGCCTTTGAATCTTCTAGGATTCCACCTGATCCCAGTGCAGAACTTTGGGAGGCCAAATGCAACTTCGAACTCTCGCATCACCTAACTGGTGTGGAGATAAACCATGAAGCAAAAAGCAAGGAGACCCTCCATTTATAGCCATGATAGAAAGGTAGCGAGCCCCCGGTGAAACGACGCGTCTACCAACTACCAGCAAGGAATCAGTGCCAGGCCTCAATTTAGAGCAAAATCTTTCCAAATAGAGTATCGAATCCCTACGCCATCATACGGAAGGCTACAAGCACCTGGTGAAGGGGCGTAACTCTTGGGAACCAGCGACTGAAACGTCTTGGGAAGAGGCGTGTGAGCAAGCTCAATAGGCAACATCCTATCATTTGACATGCAAGAGACTACAAAAGCTCGGCTCCCCGGCATGGGGGGGCTATTGATGGGTCTAGACACAACACGGGCTGGTCTAGTCATTACACAGGATGATTCGATAGCCAATCCACTAGCCAATGAAGCCCAACACGGAGCAAGGCTCAGGAATCCTCCAACCAACCCATCTAATTCTAACAGTCCCAGGAAGGAGCAACGGCCCAGGGTCGTGGAAAATTCTCTGCGGCACAACTAATCACAACAAAGTCCACCCTCCACCTCAACGATAGCAGTCTGGCAGTATAAAAGATGCTGACAAAATAGGTCCCAACCAAAAGCAATGGTGGTCAACCATGGAGAATCACCGTACCCGCCGACCAATAACAACCCAACAAACCCATGCAAGAAGCCGACTGGCCCCTGTCGACCACCACCCACTGCGGTCATGTCATCGCAACAAGATGAAATTTGACACGGTGGCTTCCGTAAACACCCCAATGGTCAACGAATCTTGATGAAATACCTGTCACCAATCTTGACGCTAAAGCATTCTTTACGAAAGCACTATCAGTTTCCTCTCCCTTCATAGGGAAGGGGGAGAGCAATTCTCAGCAAAGGCTATCCTCAAACGAGACATAAGAGCTCAGAAAGAATTAAACTCATTTTCCTGACACAGCTATTTTTTCTCCTTACAAAACTACTCCCCGACGAGTACATCTTAGTGAGCCACTCACTGAGCGTAACACATAGGAACCTAGTCCTTCACCTCTCCAAGCCACTTCTTGCTGAGCACAGTACAAGAGCTCAAGCCTCCTCTCACAATCCTCGCATACGTGCATCATTGCATTTTTTCATATTCTCTTTATATTTTTTATTTTTTTGAGAAAGATTACTAACTTGAACGTCAATAGATAAATCGAAAAGTGAGTCCTACCAATCTTCTAACTTTTATTTGTAATTTGCAGTACATAGGTTCAAGGTTAATAGATATGAAGACCGGACCCACTTCTGCTCAACTCGTAGTAAAAAATCGAATGACTCCCTAATTCGTATAACAACTCAAATTTTAGAAAGCATTATATA
>JAODPA010003519.1:0-14056 GCA_025585075.1 Nepenthes mirabilis | reverse complement strand
GGAAATATCTAAAATCAGTTGTATTATATATGGGAATTTAAGAGAAGAACAATAAGATTAAAAAAGACGTTTCAATTTTTAAAAATTTGAATTTCAGTGATGGCGAAGTTTCCAAAAGTAATTGCTTATTACTTACCATTTTGAAATTTACATTTCAACTACAAGAGGGCGAACAAGCGGAAAGCAAAAGCTGCTCACTCCTCACGCCTGGTGACATTTTATACTAGTTCACCTCTGCTTTCCCTTCATTCCCTCCCTCCATTGCTCACTCACAGAACACATTGTAGATAGAGCCACACACGCACCCACTCCTTTTTCCTGCTGCTTGTACGTTTTATGCTTCTAGTAGTACATTGTTGGATTTTTGCTGTTGTTGTTCAAGTCTAGCACCGATTGAGTAAAAACTGCTGGGTTCCCCAACTAATTTCAAGGTAATATCTGTTTTTGAAGGGTTTTTTTCCACTTTCTGTAGTCAAGTTACAATTATGGAGGACACATTGGAGATCTCGCTTTCCAGATAAGAAGTCTGTTTCCTGATATTTATTGTTCAGCTAATTCAAATCGGAGGTCTTTATTTGTGTAAGGGAGTAGTTGTGGGGTAATAGCTGATCAGGTCTTATACATTCTTTCTATTTGACGGAAATCATTTGAACTGGTCAAGCTCTGGGAGTTGAAGATTTTTTGAATATTATTATCTTCCACCACTATTCTTTTTTGGTTATTTTTAATATATGTCTAATTTTGGTGGGGGAAGTGGTCATCAAGAGTGCAAGGGCTGTATATAGGGTATAGATTGCATATGCGATGTTTCCTGGGTTGTTAATGGTGACTGAAGATTGAAGGGAACTAGGAGTTGGCGTCTTCCACGATGGTCCCCGCCATTAGGGTTACCAGATGAGTAGTCAAGTGGGTCCGTAAGCTAAAGTTTGGCAGCTTTTTGATTAGGGAAAAAGTAAGCTTTTTTGTGGGCATCATTGATCGTTCATCATATGGCGCCTCCAAGGTCTAATTCCTCAGGATCATCCAACTCATCTGGGAAAAATCTGCCTAGAGGCTGGAGGGTTGTTCCTTCTTTCAAATCTACCAGATCATTGCCTGGTGAATTTTTGTCGATGGAGCCACCATCCATTTCTAGATCATGTGAAGAATTTGATGTTACAGATGAGGTTTTTCATGAGAATGGCAAAATAGAAGGGACTGAAGAGGCTGTCTGTGAAATCGATCAGGTTAATGATGATTCACCCTACAGCAGAATCATATCAGCTGAAGAAAGAGCTTCGGGCAGTGACGACTTGGATGCTGTTGTTTCTCCATTGCCCTTAATTCCATTGTCACCCTCTGAATCAAAATGGAATGACGCTGCTTCATTTGCTATGAAGAAGGTACCGTCAACTTTCAGTCTTGCTTGAATTTGACTTCTTTCAGGTGGCATTTATCTCTTATTTATTGTGATCCACCTTGAGTTTCATTAAAGATTGATGAGTATGTCTGATTAATTAGAATTTGACTTGGCATTTCTCTCAAATTTTCAAATGTTTTGCTCCCTTGTCTTTCATTTTCCTTTATTTTTAGTACGTTCATTGTATTACATAAGTGTAGGATGATGTCCTGTCCTATTTCTTATTACCTTGGTTGACTTTATTATCAATTTTCATATGTGTGATCCTAATGCATGTTTGTTGGACTTGTCAATTCATTGTGCTCTTATGTCTGGGAGAATCACTTTCATAATACCAAAAAAAGACGCAGGAAATCATACCTGAAAAGGCATTTCATTTTTTTTCCTTATTGCTTGCCTTTACAGCTGTAGATTTCATTCATTAAATTCTGGATTTTTCTGCTGCCAATGGAACAGTTGGAATTACTTCTTTCTAGGTTAATGTTCTCATAGCAGATTAAGCAGCAAGTGCCCTTTGTTTTTTGCATCGGGGGACACTAACTGAACAGATAAAATTCTAAAATGACTGGGATCTGCTTATTGTGACATTTTCTAGCCAGACATGGAAGGAAGGGAAGTTAGCATGTAGTAATCTGGCCTAGGCAATTCCATTGTTGTCACATCTCATAAGGTTGAAGTGTCTATTGGGCTGCACATGGTGGAGATCACTTCACAAGCACTGGAAAGTCTGGAATGTTTGGTGGGATTTGTAGAGGACTAAGCCCAATATTTTGCTTTGATGATGGATAGCCCCTTGAAAATTCCCCAGAAAATGACAACCATCAACGAGCCTAGGCTCATATTGTAGCCTTAGCCTATCTGAATGATGTTTAGCTGTCTCTGAGATTGTTCTTGAGGTCTCACAAGGCCTTTGGAATGCTTTACAAGGAATTAAGAGGTTGCTGGCTGGATGGCTTCCCAGCTAGCTACTCATGAACGGGGGAGGGCTTTAGGCATTTCAAGACAAGATTCTAATGTCTCAGTGAGATAAGTTGCCTCTTGGTTAAGGGTTTTAGCATGCAGCTATTTGCGTGGAGATTACTATCATTGTATCCCGTGCTATATATGATGTCATGAGCTCTTTTTGGGTTCCAGAGGGTGTTTGAATATCCTATGATGAGGGATGAGACATCTGACATTGGTTGGGCCAAAAGGAGGTTTTAACAAAGGAAACTTATCATTTGTATGTAGCTGCCATGATCTTAGCAGCATGCAGTGATGCAGCACTGTCCAATTAACTTCTAGGATCTCGGATACATTGTCCACGAATATTGGGTCAAGTCACTAGTGGGATCAATATAGAGGGCAGAATGTTGGGTTTAATAAATGCACACTTGTGGACTTGAGAGCAGTGATGTTGGAGTATGTATCCTGAAATTCAAGGGATTCCATCAAGTGTTGAGACCAAGCAAGTGAGTGAGTTTTCAATGGGAGGGTTGGTCTATTGTGCAATTTATGAGTATTTTTAAGCATTTAAACCTAAAAGAGGAGATTAAATGTAAGTATATAGCTAAAGCGCTTCGTGATGCTGTATACAAGATGAGGAGGACTTGTAATGAAAATAATAAATGCTAGACAGTTGTATTTATTTGCTGTGCTATGTTTAGCTTAGGAGTGGATGATATTAAATCTTTGTCTTTTTTTTTTTTTTTTTGCTTTATGAACCTGACAAGATGGGGATACACAATTTTGTGTCTATTCTTTAAATTTCCCAGTTATCCCAGTTTGTCCTTAATTGATCATTCCTTCAGATTGATCGATTTTTTTTCTATTGATTGATCTGGTTTTCTGTGATGACATAATGTCGGTACCAAACATTTCAGAACCTTCAATCCTGGTACCAACTAGAAAATGGAAACTGGGAATTGGTGAAACTGTTAACAACTTCTGGAACAGATATTCTCATTTCGCCGCCTGAGGGAAAGGTAAGCTGATTATACAATTATACACAAATTTTTCCTAATATAATAACATCAATGAATTTCTCCTGCCTTTTATATCTTAGGTGATAAAGGTGCAAGCTGGTTGCTTATTACCAGCAAATCCAGATATCCTTGATGGTGTTGAGGATCTGATGCAACTTAGTTACCTTAATGAACCATCGGTGCTCTTCAATCTTCAATATAGATACAACAAAGATATTATTTATGTAGGTACTTTCTTCGCTTTCTGAAATTTATGCACATATCATTCATTTGTTCTGTCTCTTGCAATGACCCTTGGGGTATTCTGTATGTATATAGACTAAAGCAGGACCAGTATTGGTTGCCATCAATCCCTTTAAGAATGTTGCCCTGTATGGAAATGATTATATTGAAGCATACAAGCGTAAATGCATTGAGAGTCCTCATGTATATGCCATTGCAGATATAGCTCTTCGGGAAATGAGACGAGGTCCTTTGAATTTCCTTTTTTGTTTTATGTTTTGAAATTATTTATTTGACTTTTACTTGGTGAAGATTCCTAAACTTAAGGCATGTCTAGTGATTTCCTGGCATATTTATCTCTTATGGTGGGTTTTTCTCCTTTTTACCATTTTGCAGATGAAGTAAATCAGTCAATTATTATAAGGTTTGTACAATTTGCTTTCCTCAGCTTTATTTTTTTATTTATTTTTATTGGAATAAAAACTATCTGATTATTGTATGAATGCATAGGTTTTGTTTAGCTGGTCCTTGTCTTCATCTTTATGCATGCATGTGAGCTTAACATACTGAAGTGTTTTCGTTGAATGATGCATGCTTCCCACTTGGTATCTGATGGTGTGACTACTCTTTGCAACTCATGGAATGAAGAGAAGTAATTATGTTGAATTTGGCCAAATAAGACAATTTTGATGTGGCTTTTCTAGAAATCTCAAGGAAAAATTATGTAGGAATGTGGGCATTTATGAGCTTAGTTTGCAAGAATTAAATGTAGCAGAAAGAATCTTTAGGACTATTCTTGGCAGTTGACTGACTTGCTGACTCACATCAATGGAAAATGGTGTGGGTCAGGGGAAGCTCTGCTCCCTGCATGTATGGTTGCTGATTTGTGCCGACAGAACAATTTACTTGACAGAACAATTTACTTGAAATGGCATTTTATGGATGAACAATACAAGTGTTTCTTCTTTCTACTTTTTTGATTGGTATGATTTTTGCATCCTGATCATCTAAATCTCATAGGATCAGGCTATCAGCATTTGTAATCAATTTCGCTGTGCTGTAACCTCTGTCTTACTTTTTTTGTTGCCTTGTTGCATTATGTGCTAAGTTCTGAAAAATGAAGGAAACTTGTATTTCCATGATTATTCTACTCAGTATTATGATCCACTTAATCTTTCCTTTACATCCAGATATCGTTTCCTTGAAGAACTAGGATCTCTCTCTCTTGTTACATGAATCAAAACATACTTCATCTTCATCCTTGGAAGTGCCAAACTGCTTTCATTTCATCAAATCCTATTTGGTCTAGATAGGAAAGATTTGGTATAATTATTAATGCTAATGGCTCCTGAACATAGCATTAGGACTGAAATATCAATCAGATAATGGACTATTTGTTATTGAAGGGCTGTTCTTCTGACTTATTCACGATGTAATGTTTACATTATCCGTGTTTCATATGGGTATGCTCCAGTTTTTGCTCAAATTCAACTTATAAGGCTTAAGTATGTCTCCAAGTTTGGGTTGTTATGTACTTTGTTCAACATGTGTGCCTTGAAGTGAAGTGATTAGTTGCTGCAACATAGCTTTAATTATTGATAAGGATGATCTATTTGGGAAGTAAGAAACCCCCTTGCTGTACCAACAGTATTTCAGATGCTGGGAATTCAGAAAATTTGCCATGGAAAATCCCATTGGTGGATGGCATATAAGCACTGAAATTTCTGTGCAAAATTAAACTACTAAGGTCCTGAAGTATCTTACTGAATTATCTTGTGAACAAGGCCGGTGAGAAATGCTCTAGTGGGCTATATCCTGAGCATTGTATCGGGATTTGGCACGGAACCTAGGAAAAAATATGCAATAGTTAATTATTGATTAGTTTGACCATGGTATGCTGTGTACTTAATATGAAAAAAAGGGACAATGTTATGAAGATTTGAACTAGCTTTGTGTTAATTTTATCATGCCAATGTCATGTTGCTGAAGCTTTTCATCTGTTTACAGTGGTGAAAGCGGAGCAGGGAAAACAGAGACAGCAAAGATAGCAATGCAATATTTGGCTGCACTAGGAGGAGGTAGTGGAATAGAATATGAGATACTGAAGAGTAATCCCATCCTAGAAGCTTTTGGTAATGCAAAAACATTGAGAAATGACAACTCAAGCCGTTTTGTAAGTCATCTTCTATTTTCTTGTTTGAGCATTTTGTAGTTTACCAGATAGCTTGAATATTTGTACTTGAGAGATGAAACTTACATTAGGTGTGACAGTATATCTCCAGATCATCAACTTTAAGTTATGCTAGTAACTTGATGACTAGCAAACATTTTACAGGGAAAGCTGATTGAAATTCACTTCAGTGAGACTGGAAAAATATCTGGGGCCCGGATTCAAGCTTGTAAGATCAGTTTGTATCATTTGTAAATGCAGTTGTCCTTTTTCCTTTTCTTGTCTCTTTGTTGATATCACTGACCAAAACATCTGTGTATTTGCTTGTCCTGGCTACATGGTCTGTTATGCTGAACAGTTCTACTTGAAAAGGTAGGTTTGTCTTCTGCTCTTTTCCACAATTCTGGCCTTTTGGATCTATATGGTTAGTGATATCATCTGATTCATGAACAGTCTAGAGTGGTCCAATGTGCAGAGGGTGAACGGTCATATCACATTTTTTATCAGCTCTGTGCTGGAGCTTCACCTGCACTGAAGGGTAAATTTATTCTCTTTTTTTTTTCCCCTTTATGTTAGTATCCATAATTTTGTTGTTTGTGGAGCACAGACTTGTTTTTGGCTGGGTAGTTTTTGAAGGCAGCCATAGTATTATTGAATATTGCAGCTTGACATGAAGTGCTGAAAATGGACAAATTATGTTTATAATATGCAAGATGTTCAGTTTTGTTTATATTTGTCAGAATTTTTTGTGCAAGTCTCCGCCCGACATAATTCTTAATCATGGGTGAAAATATCGGTATTGATATTAGTATTGGTCATGATTGTATTGGTATTGAACGTATTAAATAATATGTATTAGTATTTGATATATTAGATCAAAAAAAATTTCTTAAAATTGTAAGTTGATATGATCATATAGGATGATATATCGGTTATGTCGGCCAATTCGGAAACATATTGCGACATTTTCATGGTATCAGAAAATATTAGTATCGGGGGCCTTAATATTGACACATGTCCAATATGTATCATATTGGTCGATATTTTTATTCATCTATGTTTTTCATTCATTTTGGTCTGAAATTTAGACCTGAATATATTGTTTAGCTTCTTGGCACAAAAAGGAGAATAAAGAATATTGTTTTGATGAGAGAAATTGTCATTTTTCTCCATGAATTTAAAAGGATAGCTGTAATTGTGAGAAATGGAGATATAATAAGTGAATTGGGGAATGTGATGCAGGGATGGAATGAGTGATAAAACTGTTGAGGTAAAATAAGGTGTGCTAAACATGAGTTATTGCTGATAAATAACAACCAGTACCAATCAAGGGCTATTGACTATTATTGCAGCAATGGATGACTTGGTGTGTGCTAGGAATGCAGATGCTGCATGTCTTCTGGTGATGTTCAAACAAAACTCTAGGCTTGTTTTGACTTCATGATAACAATGACTATGGAGGCATATAAACAGGGCCAATGCAAAAGCCTTCTGGATTACAAGGGTTTGGAATACGTGCAAGCAAGGGAAATATGATTTAAATAATGACATATAATTTTACGTATTTACTCCCTGGTACATTTCATTTTGCATATTTATTCCATGGTAAACTATTCTCCTTTATGCTTCTATCTGAGTCAAGTCCATGTGGTCGTAGGTTTAACTCTTCTTCTGACTTGCCAATATGATAAAACATTCACGGGTTTCTTTAGAAACCACTTTCATTTCATAATTAGCTAGAAAGAATTGAGATATTGACTCACTCAAAATTTCTAGGCACTGCAAATTACTGTTTTGGAGAATGCAGATTTTAACAGCACTATATGCCTTGCTTCCTTTGGAACAGCAAGAGGAGGAAGTTTTCTCAACCTTAATAATTATATCGCATTATTGCTGGTGGTTCAAAACTGATATAAAATATCCACCTTACATTTTGCTGCAAAAGAGAAATGTACTTAACAGTATTTTACAAACCTCATTATATCCCAAGAGCATCAAATGAATAGTATCTGGGTTTGTCTGGGTAAATTAATTATTTGGCTGAACGATATTAGATGGATATCCTACGACTTTTTGAATGCAGCATAGCGCATAAATTTTCTTTATCTATGGAGAAACCTGAAAGTTAAATGGCGATCAGATTTTGTTAATTGCAAATTTTACCTTGCAGTGTTTCTTTGGTCACCAGAATCCATGCAATGGGAAATATGATTAGTACCAGTTTGGTGGGCAATTAACAATGGTGAAATCCAGGATACTTCAATACTGCTGCTGAACTTAAGAGTACAAACAAATAATGAATTTTTTAGAGGCACTACTTGCCTTGAAAAAGAATATGCCAATCGGAAATAGAATGAAATAGTATTGAACGACTGAGATTTCAGATAAACAGCTCATAGATACTTAGTATTCTCTGTGCTTAATTATCTTGAAGGGTCATAAAGTCAGTAAGGATGCTTTATTGACCTTTGGGAAACTGTGGATAGCAGGATCCTTCCCAATCAGGTCATGTATCCTTTATAAGAATTGGGAGGTTGACATAACATTACAAAGATTCTATTTTTGTATGTTTTTGGACCTGGTCTGATTCCTGATCATTGCTTTGCTGTTTATTCCTATTTTTAAGTGGTACTAGAATTATCCACCGGGGAGCTTCATATTTCCCTGTTCCCCTTTCCCCAAATGGAGAGTTGACTGAGAAGGAATGGTTACTTCTATTTCCCAGACAGTTTCAGATGCGTCTCTAGTTTCTTTAGTTATGAAACTTGTTTAAGATACAAAAATCGTGAAAATATTTTTGCATTTTTATATCTTACGCTTTTATTTATTCTTGTTGAGGTTTTATTTTTATTCTTCCTTTTGGTTTTCCTGAAACTTAGGAAAGTTGAATCTGAAGGATGTGGAGGATTATAAATACTTACACCAGAGCAATTGCTACAAAATTACTGGTGTGGATGACGCTGAGGAGTTTGTCAATGTTATGGTAGCTGCTTGTACTTTTAGAAGCTTTATGCCATTACTGTTTCAAGATTCTGTTTTCCTTTTCTTAGTTTGGACGTTATGTCTAACACATTCATGGACTTATGTTTTGATGTTTTACATCTTCTTTAGGAAGCTCTGGATGTTGTTCATGTCAACAAAGATGACCAAGAGAGTGCACTTGCAATGCTTGCGGCAGTTTTGTGGCTGGGAAACATCTCATTCACTGTCATTGATAATGAGAACCATGTAGAACCTGTTGTGGATGAAGGTACGTTGTTTTTACAAGCCAGACCTTTCTGATGTCTGTCTTTCCCATTACATTGCTGCCTCCTGCTTTCCGGTTTGCTACATGCTAGGCTTCTGTCTGACAGGTTCTTTATTAGGGTTTCGCAGAAGAGTTTCAGAGACTTGAATCAACAAATTTAATATCTGTCCTGGCTTCTTGGGCTAATGAGTCCACTTGCCAGATTATGTTTAGTACCATATTTGTTAGTAGACTGAATGATGTCAGCACAAAAAGCACGAATCAACCTAACAATTGTGATGAGAGCCTCAGTAGCATATTTTTGTTCACTCATTTCCTTGTTCCATTTTATTTTTATTGCACATCATGATGTTCTTTTGCTGTTATTTTTAGTTTATTAATTCCTTTACTCCTCTTTGGCAGTTCATATAAATTGCTTGTATTTACCTATCAAAAAAGAGCAAGAAAATGAGCCCCCCCAAAAAGCCCTCATTATTCATTAATTAAACCTCTCGCATTGAGATACTATTACTCTGAGCTAAAGAGAGGTTTTCTCTTTCATTTTCCAATCCCCAATGACATATTTGGCAGAAAAGGAAAAAGGAGTGCTATTTAGAAGTTTGGTGATTCCACTGATGTTTTGCTTTGAATTTGCAGCTCTTGTTAGTGTTGCTAAATTGATTGGCTGCAAAATTGAGGCGCTGCAGCTATCTTTGTCGACTAGGAATATGAAGGTTGGAAACGACAACATTGTCCAAAAGCTTACACTATTTCAGGTGAGGGTATTGGAGAAAAAAATTAGCATGACATGGACAATTTAAATCAATGGATACTTTGTTGTGATGCTTGGCATTTATCGTGACTAGCCCGTCTAAGTTCGTGTAGTTAACTTTTGTAGCTTTTACTCCAGATTTCATGTGATTCTGTTGTCCCTTTGTTTGCTGCGTGTATTGCCTGTACTCTCATTAGGTTTGTATTTTAGTGCAAATTTCAGAATATATGTTTCAATGTTAGAGACATTCTTGGAACATTTTTATCATAAAAAAAAAAATAAAAGTAACATAAAAAGGAAAAAAGCTCTTATTAAAGGGATGAACCTTAGGTCTTGTTTATCTGGTTGGTGATGGCGGATGTGATACCCCTTCAGACATAAGTTCATCAATGTATTACAATGAATACAACTCCAATTTATTATTTTTTGCTCTTATTCCCTTGTGGATTTTGTTGCGTTAGAATGTTTGTTTTGAAAAATTTTGTTTTACTTTTCACTTGTCAACTTTTTCTCTCCTAAACTTATAACTAATTACCAATGCAAAGAAAGCTTTAACTAAAATACACATGACAATTTAGCCTCCAAGGATAGGATACAATTCAGTTCCCAAGAATTTGTATGAACAATGAAATTATAAAATGCAACCCAAATATAAAATGATGTGGCACCACGACAACTTAGTGATGTGGCAACTCAAGTGATTTGGAAAATAATAAAAGGCAAACTATGTGGGATAAGACCCTTGATATCAGGTTCATTGTGGTAGCATTAAGCTGTTGAAGTTCTGTCACTGAAGTTATTAGGCTGAAATTTTGGACATGATGCTTTCCTGTTGTGTAAAGTTCTCTGTGGTAGCATCTGCCATTCATGTGGCTGTCGATGTAATCTTTTGTTGATGTAATTCCTTCTGGAATCCAATCCCGTCTTCAGCCATTTGTAATCTTTTTGCCATTGATATCCTGTAGAGATATATGGTTTGTTATGGGCTCGCCTAGTTTTGACTGCTGCTTGGAAGAAGCTATAGTTATGGTCACTTAGTCGTAGCCAATAAAACTAAAGATTTCTGTTTAGAAAAGGAACCTACTGGTTGTCATCTGAGATGTTATGCCTTGCGCGCCTTTTTGTCAGGATTACTATGTATATTGTTTTGTACAGACATTAGCTGTTGACTTTGCAATGGATTTTCAAATAAAGGTGCAAACAGAAGTGTTGTAAAGAGCTATTGGAATTTTAACTCAAAGTTAATTGTCTTAAGATTTAAGCCTAGCTTTTCAATTGACAAGAATTCAACGAGTAAGGTGACAAGGATCAAATGTTTAAGCTCAGGACGGTTGTTGATGAGGACTCAATGAGGAAGTCAAATTTATGGAGCTATATAGCCATAACTTCAACTCCTTTAAGATTTAAACTTGTCCAGCTGTAGTTCACACTCAGAATCAGAGTTCATCTGGCTTTGCTCTGAACTCCGTGTGGTCTTGAGTTCCAGCACTAAACATGCTGTAATTTTTCGCTTTCTTTTCCCATGCTTGATTGATGATTCTTGAGATTCTCTTCGGTTGCCCTTTTTTCCTTATAAATTGTTATCTTCAAAATTAAATAATTTGATTTAGAACCTCTCCCACATTGATAGAGTTCCTTGAATTGTTACGATCCCGACATAAATTGGTAATAATAATGACACTAAATATAAAATTTATCTATTAAGAATCATAGTCCTATAACCAAAATCGGGTCAAAAATTACATATTAATATCATAAACAACATAATTAATATAATTGCAGCAGTTGTAGGATTGGCCAAATTGTCCTTGTCCGGGCTGAAATAATATTGTACATGTTTAATTCATAAATCACTGTAATGAAAAACTTTTAAGAAAAATACTAAATCTACAATAGCAGAAAGTTGTACACAATTTCATTAGGCATACCAGCCTGAAATCCAAAATACAGAACTTAAAATATGAATCCTATTTAGTACAATAAATCTAAATAATCCACAATATTGCAAATACAAACTTTAAAAGAAAAGCCTTCGATAATTTTCTATCCAAATCTTACAAAAATCCATTGTCTGTTAATCTTGAAGGGTTTGAAAACATTTGCAAATGTAAGACTAACACTTGATAAAGTATAGATATATATAATATACAAATATACATAAGTAAAACAAATGGAAGGGTGGAAAATCATAAATTACATGGGATAATCTAGAATATCCAATTTTCGTTAAATATGTACTAAAGCCAAGGTTTTATATAGACTGTTCAATTACATACCTACATGCATACATACATACATATATATGTTTGTATATACAAATATCCAAAAGATACGAATCGTACGAAAAATATCAGATGACTAAAACATGTAATGCGTTTGTACAAATATGAAAATTAAAGGATTGTTTCGAAAACATGCAAAAACTTTAGAAGACCAAAATGTGTGAGAATATAAGAACTAGTGACAGGTGACTTGCACACCAATAAATCAAAGGACAAATTTGAAGAACGGGTTGCTCATATTCCTTGTAATCTTGGGCCGATTCACTATTATTCAAAACATATAAGCGGGTTGTCTATATTTCTTTATAGACGAGGTCAAGCATGATTTTTTTACCTGTGGATGATAGATGAGTTTTTCAAGTGCGCATAGGACATGCCTGAATATAAATTATCCAAAATAAAGTAGTTTTTTATCAAACGGATGACCCTACAGTAAATATAAAAAAATTATTTTAAATTTTGAAAAGTAAAATTTTTTGTCCATATCATAAAATAGGGTCCTTGTCAAATATTTGCATAAAAATAGTATGCAAGGTCAAATTTTTAAGTATTTTATGATTTTCTTTATAATACCTCATTATAAGAGCATAATCTTTCAAAATATCGAAGTGTTTGATGAAAACAAACAGAAACTTTAAATTTTCAATATTCAAGAAAAGGTGTGAAAAGGGTAATAACATATGCATCTAAATAAGAATCGGAAGGAAAATCGAAAAATTTAAGCAAAAGACTAAAGAATCGGTTTAGATATGCTTGTCTTATCTCAAATATTTATTAGATCTGATGCAAAATAGCCTTGTAATCCCTTTTGTTCTCTTTCTCTTTTTTGTTTCTTCTCTTCTTTCCTTCTTCTTTCTCTCTTTTATCTCCCCTTTTTCACACAAATGATTGAAATCAGGTGAAAGAAGCCTTTTATACTCAAACAGGTAGGAACTTCAGTCAGACGTGCATTTGATGCCAAGCTCTACCACATACACGCACGAGCGCTGCATTAGCTATACTTTAGACATGACCTATTCTACCCGAACCATGCACGAGCACTCTACATACGCACTTCAGGCCCAAACATTTTGCCTAAAATGCGCACGATGGTGCCACATGTGCATATCATGCGCAAAACTTTTGCATGCCAGAAACGCGCACATGCACTATATTTGGGCACATTAGGCACTAAACCCTTTTATTTAAAATGTAATTTTTCTCAACATTTTCATTATATAAGTATTTTTCATATTAATTCAATGCATGATAATTATAATGTCATAAATATTGATTAGAAAATTGGGTGTTATTACTATGCCCTTATTATGAAATTTCGTTCTCAAAACTTACGTACCCTATTGGAAAAATAAATGTGGATACTTTTTTGAAATCTCGTCCTCGCGTTCGATTCCTCAAAAGAATGATTTCCCAAAAGTACATTGACCAACAGAATTATTTTTGTAGACAAAACTTGATCTCGCATTCCTAAAATCACAATTGGAACTTTCACATATGTGAAATTCTCATTAATTTGTAGCAGTTCATATTTTATGATATGCAAAGGATTAAAAATAGATACATCATAAAAATTGGCCAAATCGGTAGGTAATGCTAACTTATAAGCGCCAACTCTGACTCTCTATAAAATTTTAAATGGTTCAACAAACATTGGTTTTAACTTTCATTTCAACTTGAATCTCAAAATATATTTCCTGGGAGACACTTTTTAAAAAATGTGATTGTCCACATCGGAACTTAAGTCAAATCTACGATGATCAGTGTAGCTCTTTTGTCCACTCTGAGTGGCTATCTAACGATCTTAGATCATTTTAATCATATTTGGCATCTCTTGGATCATATTGGTGCTCTAAAGTTTGTGATTATCAATCTCTTCCCAATTGATCCGAGATTGATATCTCCTTCTGTGTAATATCTAAAATGGAGTTTCCTCAATACTGGACTAATAGCTGTTTTTATATGCTATCTCATTGACGGTAAATAATTATCCTAATTACCTTTTATTTCTAAAACAGAGGCTC
>JAODPA010003508.1:0-14057 GCA_025585075.1 Nepenthes mirabilis | reverse complement strand
CAATAAACCTTTTTATGGGGGATTGAATTCTTAAAATTTTCTTTTTCATCTAAATATTACTTTGTTATTATTAATTACTTACTTACTTGTACTTTTACACTTTTAACTAATAATTTCCTTACGTTCGATAAACTTGGCACTAGCATTATTTTTATATTACATCCTGTGATTGACCCCAACACTTAACAATACTTGTAGGTTAACTTGGCTGGTGTCCATTCTCGTGGGAAACTGGATGCGCTGTATAGTTTTATGGCTATAAAAAAAATTAGAATGTGACATCGGACATATTGCTTCAGACAACTTGTCATTATTATTTTGAAAGGATGATCATCTTTCTAGTTATCTTCTTGAGGGATGTGGATAATTTCAAATTTATTGAGGAATGACAAAAAAATTTGTGACTTATGGAGGTACTTAGCTAGGTATGGATTAATTATTCAAGGCTAGATAGTATTTGATCAATCACTAATTTAGAATCATTATAGATAATTAAGTTCTTGATAGAATATTCTTTAGCAAGCTTTAATTTAGTTAACAAATTGTTAGCGATTGGAAACCCAAAAGTAACAAAATATTTAATTTTAGTATCTTCAAGTGTTGTCAATACTATTCCATCTCCTCTACTAGTATGAGAAAATGTTCCTTTAGCATGTCCACAGAGGTTTTAACATCTATAATGAAGTTTACACAGTATGAGGTTTTAAGTTTAGTATCTTTATTGTTTCAAAAATGAAGTTTACACAGTCTTGATCCTTTATAGAGGCTCGTGCCTGAAACTCTATGTCAAACTCTTTCAACTTGAATAACTATTTAATTAAGTGTTTAGATATTTTTTGTTTTTGTAAGATCTTTTTTAAATGTTGACCTATCAAGACCATAATTTTGTAGGCATTAAAATATGGTTGGAGTTTTTATGCAATAAAAACTAATGCTAAAGTAGCCTTTACTATTCGTACATACCAAGTTTCTGAGTTTGCTAGAATCTTGCTAGTATAGTATACCAGTCACTGTATTTTTGACTCTTTCCTAACCAGAACTACACTCAAAGAATTTTCTAAAATGACTAGATAAAGATATAATTTATTATTCTCCTTAGGATGAGTTAGTAATAGCAGATGTGCCAAATATTCTTTTAACTCTTGGAAAGCTTGTTGGCACTCATTTTCCACTGGAAACTTTTTGTCTTCACTTTTAAATCTCTTAATAGTTTGAGGTAATTCCATATATGTTATTGCTTTGAACTTTTTTGGGATTTCCTCTGTCCCACATTATGATACTATAAATCCTAGGTTCTTACTAGAAATTATCTCAAAGATGCATTTAGTTAGGTTTAATTCCAATTAGTATGACTTGAGTACATCAAATATCTTGACCAAATCATTAATGTGATCGTTGACTAGTATACTTTTTACAAGCATGTCATCAACCTATACCTCCATATTTTTTCCAATCTATTGCGCAAATATTTTATTACCAACCATTGATACATTGCACCGACATTCTTCAAGCCGAAAGACTTCACTTTGTAGCAAGAAGCTCTCTAGTCAATCGAGAATGAGGTTATTTCTTCATCTTATAGGTTTATCAGGATCTGATTATATCCACAATAAATGTGACTGATCGGGTTATTTTTCTTAAATAACCTCCGTCAAACATAATAATAGACTAGTATTCCTATTTAAAATTATTAATTTTTGTAGAAAATTCGGTAGAGTTCCGTTTGTAAATCGAGCATTTGTCAAAATATAAATACATGTAAATCAACCCTGCACAATAATCTACAACAATCCATAACAAAACCACAAGTCTCAATACTCAACACACTATACAAGATCTAATCACAACATCAACCGAGGTGGCACCGACATCATAACTCCAGTATAATGTCAGTGGGGAAGGATGCCAACTAGGAAACCCGATCATAACCACAATGAGAAAGACCTGTAGAAGCATAAAAACCACAATATACAGCGGAGACTATTGCATCATTCATCCATACTAAGCATCATTAATCACCACCATACACGTCTTATACAATTTACAAAAGTAGAACAAAATTTCTGTTTCATACATAAAATCAAGTAAGTCCCAGTCCTGAGCGCTGCGTGCAATATCAGCTATCTATCACACTTCTATGGCCTATTCCATCTCATTGGGAATCAATATGTTCTCATCAGAAAGATATACAGTAAGGGTGAGTGTACAGCCCAACAAATGAAATCATACATCACTAACATAGTTAGGAAAAAGTGAAAGCAATAATTGGATGAAAAGTCATATACTTAGGACAAGAGAAACATGGGAGGAAAGAGAATATCTGGAATTATCTAGTTCACGTGTTTACACCAGTTACGTTTCATTCGCTTTCATTATTACTGTTAATCCTTACGGACCCTGGAGCCAGTAAGTCGTACTAGCTAATGATGCAAGAGAATGAGAAAAGGAATGTGTTCGCTACACATTCTAAAGTCGGCTACATTTTAGGTCTGCAGCACTCGACCATCGACTATATTTTAGGTCTACAGCACTCGACCGTCGGCTACATTTTAGGCCTATAGAACTTGGCCATCTCAATCGCCCTATATCACCCTCCCCAGGAGCAGCCGGAGTATTCCTTGGGTTCCCACCGTGATGTACATAGTAAGCTAGAGGGTACTACCCCTGTGAACCATGGTCCTACTTTTAAGATTCACCTTTTCCTTGAGGGAAGATCCACCACAGTTCTATTGTATTTTCAAATCAAAAAATCACATTCCCATCCTATATTTCTATCCAGGAGATCAAATCCGCCATATCGTGCCTTGTGGATTTCTCTCTATTTACTTGCTCGGTTACTTTCTTCTTTTGAAATTTAAATCTTTTAATCATTCAATTTAAGCTCACAAGAGAGTTTGTTTTACTTACCTCTGTTGGTCAAATATTACCTTAGAAGCCTCTGGGACGCATTTCCTTGCTTCTGGTGCACAATTATACATTTTTAGAGCTTAAAATTTGACACAAACATTCAATCATAAGTTCCATCACAATTGAAGAGAGCTAAAGCATGCATATTTATATTCCATTTTTAGATGAACAGTGTTAGGCCACTTTTAGAGGGCTCGGACGCCGCGAACGAGTCGATTCTTGTAAAATCGGACATTCGGTTGATATATACTTACAATTCGGATGTGAGGATTCATATTTTAAAGTCACTTCAATATATTACGAAGGTGAAAACATGCAAATTTTCCTTTTTATTTTGGGTGAACAGTAACAATGCCCTTTTAGAGGGCTTAGACACCGCGAACGGGTCAAAACGTGCGGCTGACATATATACACATTTGGGACGTGTGATTCACATTTTAGGGTCAATTTAACAAAATACGATGTGGGAACAAAAAACCACCAATTCCCGTAGGTTAGGGTTTGGTGGTACTCCACCGGTCGGATCCGTGAGTAAATTGGATAATAAATTACATAATCCCTGGTCTCAAGTCACGGGTATTACATTTTCTATGGTTTGGGTGGGTATCGAGACAAAAATACACGATAATAAACGAAAAATATCAAATGAGGAAAGTTAGTGAGTAAGAGAACACTTGCCTCAACGCGTGTTACCTCTTTTATAACCAGCTATCGGACGAAATCGGACTCCACGGCTTGATCTCCTGCCTTCTCTATCTAGGAACGGCGATCTCTCTTTCTGTAAAAGGGTTTGGCTGCATGGAGAAATCAAAATCGTAAAGCAGGACGCGCGTTTATAATCGCCGGACGCTCAAGAGCTTGGCGAGCGCGGCCTCGCGGCCGAGCTGGGCTCGAGTGTGCAGCGAGCGGGGTGCTACTGCCTTTTGCGCTTGAGCCACAGCAGGCGCGACCTGCTACTGGCACTACTGCTTTTTGCGTTTGAGCCTGGAGGCGCGACCTGCTGCTAGGACATCAGCAGTCCACCACTTGATTTATTTTTTTCGATTTTTCTTCCGATATACATACTCATTCGTTTAATAGGTCTAGTATTAATTATTATTACATTGCTTACTTCATATTTATTATGTTTTTAGACCCAAAACTTCACAATCCTCCTACACTTACAGAAATTTCCTCCCCAAAATTTAACGAATATGAAAGTTTGAATAAGCTTACATACCTCGGAATAGGTGGGGATGCTATTCCTGAATTTCATCATCTCTTTCCAATGTCGCCTCCTCGCGGGAGTGATTCCTCTATAAAACTTTCACAAGAGGAATCGACTTGGAGCACAAGATTTGGTCCCTGCGGTCTAAGATTTCCACTGGTTCCTGTACATATGCTAAATCCTCGTTGATAGCCAAATGACCATAATCAATCACATGAGATGGATCATATACGTACTTCCTTAACATGGAAACATGGAAGACGTTGTGCACCTCGGCCAAACTCCGTGGCAAAGCTAGACAATAAACCACCTCGCCAACTCGCTCAAGAATCTCAAACAGCCCAATGAAACGCGCCTTCAGCTTTCCTTTAACACTAAATCTAAAAATTCCCTTCCACGGCGAGACCTTAAGGAAGATGAAATCCCTAACCTTGAATCTGAGCTCGGACCTCCTCTGATTAGCATAACTTTTCTGTCGGCTCTGGATGACTTTCAACTTTTCTACAACCACCGTAATCTTTTCCGACGTCTCCCGAATAAATACGGGCCTAACAAACGCCTATCCCCAGTCTCCTCCCAATGGATGGGAGATCGACACTTCCTACCATAAAGTGCCTTGAAGGGAGCCACTCCGATGCTTACTTGGAAACTGTTGTTATAAGCAAATTCGGCTAGTGCTAAAAACTCATCCCAATTCCCATGGAACTACAATACCGAAGCCCGAAGCATATCCTCTAGCATTTGGATCATCTGCTCAAACTGGCCATTAGTCTGAGGATGATACGCCATGCTAAACTTTAGGTTCATCCCTAACTCCCGGCACAAGCTTTCCCAAAATTTAGAGATGAACTGTGGGTTGCGATCAGACACAGTGGATGCTAGCACGCCATGCAACCTCACGATCTCGTTGATGTACAACTGTGCCAGATGATCAGGGGAGTACGTAGTCCGAATGGCTATAAAATGAGTAGATTTCGTCAACCGATCAATAATGACCCAAATCGCATCATGATTCTTTGGAGTTCTAGGTAATCCAGACACAAAGTTCATCGAGATGTCCTCCTACTTCAAGCTAGGAATGGGCAGGGGCTACAATAATCCAGAAGGCTTTCTCCTTTCAGCCTTCAGCTGTTGACAAATAAGATATCAATTAACAAAAGTCACAATCTCTCTCCACATGTTTCTCCACCAGAACATCTTCCTCAAATCCTGATACATCTTGTTCATACCGGGGTGAATCATGTACCGAGTCCTTTGTGCCTTCTTCATTATTTCTTCCTTTAGTTCCTTAACATCTGGTACACATAACCGCTCTCTAAATCTTAAAACTCCATCTGCATGCATGCTAAAATCAATTTGAGAGTCTCTGCCAAAGTCTCCCACAATATCCATCGAAAATGGGTCATTCACTTGCCCGTCCTTTATCCTTTGAAGGATTTCAGGCTGTACCTGCAGAAAGGATAGCATCATCTTGTTACCCTTAATGTAGCACTGGATATGACAAGACTTCAAGCAATCTAGCAACTCCATTTGCTTAATTTGCATAGTTGCCACCCAACAAGTTTGGTGACTCAAGGCATCCGCGACCACATTTGCTTTTTCCGGTCTATATTGGATCTCACAATCGTAATCCTTGAGAAACTCGATCCATCGCCACTACCTCATATTTAGCTCATTTTGCGAGAACAAATACTTGAGACTCTTGTGGTTGGAGTACACTAACTTCTCACCATATAGATAGTGTTTCCAGATCTTTAAAGCAAAAACCATCGCGACTAACTCTAAGTCTTGGGTCGGATAGTTTTTCTCATGAGTCTTCAACTGTCGAGACTCATAAGCAACTACTCTTCCCCCTGCATAAGAACACACCTGAGTCCCACTATAGACGCATCGCAATAAACTTCGAACCCACCGGAGTTATCAGGAAGAGTTAGAATCGGGGCAATCGTCAACCGATCTTTCAGCTCTTGGAAGCTTTTGTCACACTCCTCGGTCCAAGAGAAGCTTACTTCCTTCTTTGTCAGACGGGTGAGGGGTAAGGCTATCCGAGAAAAATTCTCCATGAAACGATGATAATAACTGGCCATCCCTAAAAAGTTTCAGACTTCAAACACGGTCGTCGGTCAACTCCAATTGACCATCGCTTCAATTTTCTATGGGTCTATCGAGATGCCTCCATCAGAAATTACATGGCCCAAGAACACCACCCTGTCAAGCCAAAACTCACACTTCTTTAGCTTCGCAAACAATTGATGTTCCCAAAGAGCCTGCAGCACAATTCTCAGGTGCCCCTCATGCTTAGTGCAATCCTTGGAGTAAATCAGAATATCATCAATGAAAACCACAACAAACTTATCCAAAAATGGCTGGAAGACTCAGTTCATCAGATCCATAAATACGGCTGGGGCATTAGTCAATCCGAACGGTATCACCAGAAATTCATAGTGACGATATCTCGTTTGGAAAGCCATCTTCGTAATATCCTCCTGCTTAATGCGAAGCTGATGGTACCCCGACTGAAGGTCAATCTTGGAATATACTAGGGATCCCTATAATTGGTGAAAGAGGTCATCGATCCGCGGTAGAGGATACTTATTCTTGATTGTAATTTCAGTTCATGGTAGTCTATACATAACCTCAAGGCCCCATCATTCTTTTTGATAAATAGGAATGGAGCGCCCCATGACGATACATTGGGTCTAATAAAGCCCGTATCAAGTAAGTCCTACAACTACTGTTTCAACTCCTTCAACTCGACAGGAGCCATGTGGAAGGGGGCTTTCAATATGGGTGCCGATCCCGGTACGAGATCAATCCCAAATTCAATCTCACGATGTGGAGGTAGGGCAGACAATTTATTAGGAAACATATCCTCGAATTCACACACCACCGGAATGTCCTTCACGGACAACTCCAGACTTTCCATCGTACTGACATAAGCCAAAAAGGCTTCGCACCCGCTATTCAACAAATGGCGTACCTGTAGAGCAGAAATAAAACTAGACGGCTCCACTTTTCAAACTCCTTGAATATAAAAAGGTTTGTAGTTTGGAATAGCAAAGTCCACCATTTTTTGGAAGCAATCAATAGTAGCGTGATACTTGGATAGCCAATTCATACCCAAAATAGTATCAAAATCACTCATATCTAGAATTTAATCAACTATTAGAGGAAGTCCCTTCACCTCCACAATACACCTTGGATAGGACACATTGGTCACAATAGAGGACTCCATGTGCGTGGATACTACCAGAGAAAAATCAAAGGTCATGGGCAAGGGTGTGATACAACCAGCCAGCCGAGGAGAAATAAAAGAGTGTGTGGACCCAGAGTCAAAAAGTACTGAGTAAGAAATACCACAAATAGGAAGTATACCTTCCGCCACCTCATCTGATGCTCTGGCCTCGCTAGCAGACATTGCAAAAGCTTTACCCTACACCGCTGGCTTCGGAGCCTGAATTCTTGATGCTTGAGGGCACTCCCTGGCTTTATGCCCCTCTTGGCCACAAGTGAAGCAAGCACCCGTCAACCAGGGACACAGTCTATCCTCATGCATCCTCCCACTGTGCTTACACAAACCCACCGAAGCTTGAGAAGACGATGAGATCTGGACACTCCTTTGTCCAGAAACCAGCTGCGTTAGCGTCGTACTCCGCTACGGTTCGGTTTTCCTACCTTAGCTTGAGAAATTCTTCCTCTTTCTGAACACGGAGGTTAGACAGGAAATACTTCTCTAAGAATGCATCCTCAAATATTTTCCAGGTAATCTCAGCCTCTGGTATACCCGACGCTTTTTTTCCTCATTTGCCACCAATGGTGTGCCTCACCTTCCATCCGGTAAGACGTAAATAGCACCCGATCCTCCTCTAAGCATCTAATCACGGCAAATACCCTCTTCAGACTCTCTAACCATGAATTCGCCTTAAACTGGTCAGGCTCTCCAAAAAATACCGACACTCACTCTTGAATGAAGCGATCATAAGTAGATGACTCCGGATTAACTGGAGCCTGAATGGGAGTTGGAGCAGGAATAGGGGCCAGATTTCGCTGCCCCATATTCTCAATGATGTTTGTAAGACGCCCCAACAGATTTAGATACTCTACCTCTCAATCTCGAGGCTCTTGGGGTGATTCATCCCTATGCAAGCCTCGACGTCTAGGCGGCATTGCCAACTTTAGAAGTCACCACTGAAAAAGAAACATCAAAAGGTTGAGCAAAAGGTTTAACCATTCTCTACGACATTACTAGATACGTTAACACTTATCCAATTAAAGAGAATAATCTAAATGAGAGTACTTAATTATCCTAACTTTTTCCACGTTCACTCATTCGGCCTTAACCCATACTATCCTAGGCTTCCGCATAAATTCAGATCCATCCTAAGGTATCCCTTCTCTGATACCAACTGTGACGAATCGGGTTATTCTTCTTAAACAACCTCCATCAAATATAATAATAGATTAGTATTCTTAATTAAAATTGTTAATTTCTGTAGAAAAATGGGTAGAGTTCCATTTGTAAATCGAGAGTTTGTCAAAATATAAATACATGTAAATCAACCCTGCATAACAATCTATAATAATTCACAACAAAACCACAAGTCACAATACTCAACATACTACACAGGATCTAATCGCCACATCAATCGAGGTGGCACCGACATCATAACTCCAGTATAATGCCGGTGGGGAAGGATGCCAACTAGGAACCTCGATCATAACCACAATGAGAAAGACCTACGGAAGTATAAAAACTGCAATATACAGTGGAGACTGTTCCATCATTCATCCATACCAAACATCATTAATCACCACTATACATATCTTATATAGTTTACAAAAGTAGAATAAAATTCATGTTTCATACATTAAATCAACTAAGTCCCAATCCCAAGCCTTGCGTGTAATACCAGCTATCTATCACACTTCTATAACCTATTACGTCTCGTCAGGTATTAATGCATTATCATTTGAAAGATATATAGCAAGGGTGAGCGTCCATCCCAGTAAATGAAATCATGCATCACTAACTACAGGCAGAAAAAAGTAAAAACAATAACTTGATGAAAAGTCATATACTCAGGACAAGAGAAACATGAGAGGAAAGAGAACATCCGAAATTATCTAGTTCACATGTTTACACCAGTTACATTTTATTCGCTTTCATTATTACTGTTAATCCTTACAGACTCTAGAGCCAGTAAGTCATACTAGCCAACGATATGAGAGAACGAGGAAAGGAATGTGCTCGCTACACATTCTAAAGTCGGCTACATTTTAGGTCTCCAGCACTTGACCATCGACTATATTTTAGGCCTGCAGCACTCGACCATCGGCTACATTTTAGGCTTGCAGCACTCGACCATCTCAATTGCCACATATCCCTTAGAGACCAGGGAAATCCTCGTTCTTTCACAATAGTATCCTAAAGCGTACTCTAAACATCACCCACCCCCAGGAGCGGCCAGAGTATTCCTTGGATTCCCACCGTGATGTACATAGTAAGTTAGAGGGTACTAACTCTATGAACCATTGTCTTAGTTTCAAGATTCACCTTTTCCTTAAGGGAAGATCCACCACAGTTCCATTGCATTTTTGAAACGGGAAATCACATTCCCATCCCGTATCTCCATCCAGGAGATTAAATCCGCCATATCGTGCCTTGTGGATTTCCCTCTATTTACTTGCTCGGTTCCTTTCATCCTTTGGAACTTAAATCTTTTAACCATTCAATTCGAGCTTGCAAGAGAGTTTGGTTTTACTTACCTCTGTTGGTCAAACATCACCTTAGAAGCCTCCGGGACGCATTCCCTTGCTTCCGGTGCACAATTACACATTTTCAGAGCTTAAAATTTGATACAAATATTTAGACATAAGTTTCATCACAATTGAAGAGAGCTAAAGCATGCACATTTACTTTCCATTTTTGGGTGAACAGTATTAGGCCGCTTTTAGAGGGCTCAGATGCCGTGAATGGGTAGATTCTTGAAAAATCGGAGGTGTTGTCAATATATACTTACAATTGGGATGTAGGGATTCATATTTTGAAGTCGCTTCAACACATTACGAAGGTGGAAACATGAAAATTTCCTTTTTTATTTCAGGTGAACAGTAATAGTGCCCTTATAGAGGCTCAGACGCCACGAAAGGGTCAAAACGTGCGAGATCGATCACACGGCCGACCTAAATACACATTTGGGACGTGGTGATTCACATTTTGGGGTCAATTTAACAAAATATGATGTGGGAATGGAAAACCCCCAATTCTCGTAGGTTAGGGTTTGATGGTACTCCACCAGTCGGATCGGTGAGTAAATCAGACAATAAATTATATAATCCTTGGTCTCAAGTCAAGGGTATTACATTTTTGATGGTTTAGGTGGGTATCGAGACGAAAATACCCAATGATAAACGAAAAAAATTGAAAGAGGAAAGTTAGTGAGTATGAGAAGACTTGCCTCGACGCGTGCTATCTCTTTTATAACCAGCTATCGGATGAAATCGGAATCCACGGCTCGATCTCCTCCCTTCTCTCTCTAGGAACGGCGCTATCTCTCTGTAAAAGGGTTTGGCTACGTGGAGAAATGAAAATCGCAAAGCAGGATGCGGGTTTATAATTGCCGGGCGCTCGAGCACCTGGCGAGTGTAGCCTCACGACCTCAGGTAAGATTCTCCGACATGCCTTAGAATATTATGGTGGTAACCGAGGATAACTCTATCTATGGAGTTTTATGTGGTCCGCCCTTCCTCAGGGCATTAGTTTTAGAGGGTAGAATTTAGATGATCCACCATCTTTCAGGAGGTATTAGTACATAATTCACCATCATTCGGGAGGTATTAGTATATAATCCCACGAGAAGGGATAATTCCATGAGATGGGATACTTGCTGGCTTTGGATTATGTAGAGTGAAGACAATCTATCATCGATTACTTACCCCGTCGACTAGTAGGGTGTACTAGTTTTGTCCTCCTAATAGTAAAAAGGATTTTTCTAGAATTTATAGAGTTGTTACTATTTTTTGATTTTTGAAACATGTTTAACCGATTTATAATTATCGAAGCATGATTATACCGATTCATGATTTTCGACGCATGTTTAAATAGCATTATGTCCTATTTCTATTTCTAAGAACACTATTGTTCTTCTGATCTTACCATAGTCCATAAATGCTTCTGTTTTTCTGATGTTATCATAGTTTTCTACTCTAATGAATATATATTCTGCATGAAAGTATAAATAATGATTACAGAGACCTGTTCATGTTGAATTATACTTTTCTCATGCTTTTTGTCTATGTTCCTATTCTTTGACAGTTTCTAGGACCTTCTACATTCATGTTCTGCTAATACTTTCATAATCACTGCCTTAATATAATTATACTTCATATGTCCCTGTATCTGTTTTATATGCTCTTATGTTCTGTATGAAATTATTATATTTTGCATGTTTTAGTACCTTATTGGATTTCGGCTCATTATTTTGTTTTCCCTCTCGAGATAAGGAAATAAAGAAGATATTGGATGATCAAACCTAGTTAGAGCTAGCGAGGAGGACCTGGAGCCTTGGGGTTTTTGAAGACTTGGGACTATGATGATATTATTGTAAATATCTGAATCTTGAAGGAAGACTATATATAAATGGTTATAATATATATTATATTATGTCAGAACTGTATTTATACTTCTGCAGGTTTCTGTTAATGATATAGATGCTTCTGCTATATGTTTTTTGATTATGTACAGATTCTAGATAGCATCTCTCATAAGAATTCTAATATAGTAAATAGAATAGTTGATCTAAAGCCATGGATGGCATTATAGATCCCATGAATATGTGTTGTAGGAGAATTATGGTATTTTGGATAGTTGTGTACTTGTACTGGTTTTGCTGTTGTGTTATGGTCATAAGTTTGATGCTTGGCTAATGAGTATACTCTATATACGGTATTTAATATAAGATGTATTTTGATTTTCGTCAAATTTTAGATAGAACTCTGTCAAAATTTTTATAAAATTTAATGTTTTAAATTTATGGATTCTGTTCTATATCTGTTTGATGAAGGGTTCTATGAAAATTAGGATCCGTTCCGTTACCTGTTTTTGTCTGACAAGCTTGCTTTAAGAAATGAGACTCAACCTATAAATTATGATTTTTATTGGAACACCTAGCATTGCTACTGGTGTCCATGAGGAGACATCCATGTTGCTCCTTGAAAACTCCATTAACTTTTGTTTTAGATCTTGATCCACTAAAGAACCAATTTAAACATACTTATTTGGGTTTGCCAGATTTTAAAGAGTTTGAAGAGATGTTTTTTAGGCTGAGCATGTTAAAAATAGTCCTCATCTCGAAGGTTAAATTTCTCTATTGGTTGTAGAAGAGTTAGGCCATTGATTTGCATTGAATGACAACTCCTTCTAGTGACTTAGTCTCCTGTAACTTCTTCAATATTGTTATTTTAAGAGGTGTGATTGGAGTGATTGCTCCAAATGTTGCTAAAATTGTTTTTCTAGTATAGCATTACAAGCAGAGGGAAGGTTAATAACTAGAAAAGTCAATTGATGGGACACTATTTTTTTTGGATATGTTCCCATTGTAACCTCTAGATGTGTAATTCTCTTTAGTTAAACCGGTTTGTCATCTAGCCGAGATAGCTATCCATTTGATAATTCTATTTGATTGCTTTTAAGCTCTAATTTAATGAAAACATTAAAATATAGTGTCTTTTTTAAGCTTCCATTATCAATAAAGAGTCATTTCAACTGACATCTCAATCCACCCCTAACTTCTATTTCCTGCTCATGAAAGTTTCCTTTGGATAATCTGGAGCTTTTGAGTTGAACATTTTGGTTGTCACCATGTTAATGACTTCTGCCACCACTCAATTTTATCGTTGCTCTATTGGTTCCTTTTCATTTTTATCTTTATCTGGGTTAGACCCAAGATTTTATAATTACTTCTTGAGATACCCTTTTTATATTAGGGCCTCAATTTCCTTTTGAAGTGTCTAGTAATCTTTAGTATTATGCCTAGAAGATCAATGGTAGATGTAATATTGTAATTGGTTTTCTTCCTCTGGATTCTTGACCAATTTGGGCCACTTTAAAAATTTTTTATTTTGAATTTGTATTTGAATGTTTGTCAAAGTACCAGTCAATGGCGTGAGGATTAGTGGACTGTATTCTCTTTGATTACTCGACTTGGTTCTTTGTTGCTTTCGATGATCCCGAGTGAATGCAATGCCACCATTTCTCTTCTTTCCTCCATAACTTGACCTCGAATGAATCTTATAATTTGAGCATTCTAGCCATTTTGTTTCATTAGCCTATTCTACCATGATATAAACTCTGGTGATTGCTTGTAATTTCAAGAATGTCTTCGGGTTCTGTTAAACAAAGGACTTAAAGAAATCACCTAGTTAAATAATAACCATGAGTGCATTCAACTTTACCTGATTAGTGAATTTCAATATTCCTCGAGCCTCGATATTAAATTTGGTTAGAAAAATACTCTAAGCTCTCATTGGGATCTAGTCTTATCCTGATAAAGTGATAGTATTGCTTTTCTTCCTTCTGGCTGGAGGTAAAGTAAGATAGAAACTGGTCAGCCTGTTCCTACAAATTTGAATTGAACTTGGTCTTAATTTGAAGAATCAAATTCTTGTATCCACCTTTACAGTTAAAGGGAAATAGACAAAAAGAGTGGTGTAATTTCTTACAATAATTCTAAAAGAATACCAAATTGGGAGACTATGTATTAGAAGGCTAAAAACTTTTCCTTTCTATAGGAAAAGTATAAAACTTTTACTATGTAATATCCAGAATATTTTTATTTGATTTAACTGAATTTATTGATTTATTTTTAGGTAATCTAGGTGTGATAAAAATTAGTTAAATATTATAAAAATTTTGGAGAATATTTAGAATTGTTGGGCTGGCGCC
>JAODPA010003497.1:0-14057 GCA_025585075.1 Nepenthes mirabilis | reverse complement strand
ATATTTAAATATTTATATTTTAATATAAAAAAATCAAAAGGAGTTGAAAATCATCTCTCACCGAAGTACGTTTCATAATAAACACAATAAAAAACTCTGCTTTTTATATGGCCTATAAGAGGTGCCTTTGGTAGCGGGATATGTGAAGAGGCTGGCTCTGAGTGTTCCTCCCCGCCCCTGCGCGTCTCGAAAATCCATGAGAGCGAGAAAGAACGAGGAGATAAAATGGCGACTTCTTACTCATTGCATCTCCTTTCTCCTTCAATTTCCAAACGACAATCTACCGCTCCCCGTCACCAGTACCATCTTCAACTCGGTTCTTTTACTTCTCCTTCCACCGCCAGGTCTGCCATGTCGCGGTTCAAGTGCTTCGCCGGCCAGACTGGATTCTTCACCAGACTCGGTAGGCTAATAAAAGAGAAGGCCAAAAGTGACGTCGAGAAAATATTCTCAGGATTTTCCAAAACCCGCGATAACCTCGCCGTCATTGACGAGCTCTTATTGTATTGGAACCTAGCTGACACTGATCGAGTATTGGATGAATTAGAAGAGGTTTTTCTCTCTCTCTCTCTCGGTCTCCCTCTCTTCTCTCTCGCTCTTTATGTATCTCTGGAATTGTTTGTTTTTCACTGAGAAAGTGGCTTTGTAATCATGGATAATTGTAGTGAAATAATCGGTTATACTGAAGAGAAAATAGGATTTGTCAAATATTGCGCTGCGTTGTTTTGGAGATGGATTGGAGATTCTGTATGGTTGTTGAAGTCGAACTTTTATCAAAAGCGCGGCAATTTATAACGTTAGGCACTTGATTTATGGGCTTAAAATGTCTGGCTTAGCGAATCCAATTGAGATCTTAATCATGGATGATTGTATAAAACAAAAGAGTTATCAAGCATAATAACTAGAAGATGAAGATTTTTCGAGACGTTGGTTCGTATTTTGGGAGGGCAAGAGGCTAGTTGACGAGCGGAATTGATTAGTGTGTAGATATATTAGGCGCAATTGAGGTGATGTTTGGTTGCAGAACTTGAAATAGTCAACACAAGTGTGAAAAATGAAGGAAGTTAGGTTTTTTAATTTACCTGCGGACTTAATTTGTCAGATAACGCTTCCAATTGATGTAATTGAAATGAGTTATTGAGTTCAGCATTTTTACCGGTCCTGCTCGTGCAAGCAGAAAATTTTTGTCTAAACTATATAATGTCTAAACTATATGTTAGGCAGCATGGAAATGTATTCTCTTACTCTTTTTCTTGGAGACAGAGGCTTCCACTTCTATCAAATTGCGGAGCTGCATGTAGTCTCCACCAAATGGCCGTTACAACTCTATGCATACACGCACACACTGGAAAGGCCAACTTGGTTGTGCCTTCAACCTACAGAGTGACATTGAAATTGCTACAATAAAAAATTGGTATTCCTTTATTCTCCTGTTCAGAAATTGACAAGGCTGCTGGACCAATGAAAGAGGAGGGAATTTTGTACAGTATATAATTCTTTTTGAGAACCAGAGTAGGGTTGTTGGATCAGCAATTCAGCATTCCAACCCTTTTTTTTAAACTTCTGTATTTCTTTAATTTGACGACTGAGGCTGATTGGAATTTATACATGGCACCAGGCACTGCTAGTCTCTGACTTTGGACCAAGAATTACGATTAAGATTGTGGAAAGTTTGCGGGAGGATATATTGGCAGGGAAGCTCAAATCAGGAAGTGAGATAAAGGTATGTTTCTCTTATTTGTGAGCAAGACACTTAGTTCCATTATTTTAACTTTAGTTCTATTTTTTTAACTGCAGATGTTGTTTCTTTACTGTCATGAATTTTGCAACTTCAATATTGCTAAGACCATTTAGAAAGCATCAACAATTTTGATCATGATTAGTAGTAAAGGAAAATATTTGGCGTAGCATTGTTGAAATGGAAATACTGCATCAGCTTGGCTTTGGGCTCTTCTCAATTAATATTATGAAAATGACTATAAATTTTGACTTTTGATTTATTTAATGTGTATTTCCAGGATGCATTGAAAAAGAGTGTTTTAGATTTCTTAACCAAGAAAGGAAGTAAGACTGAGCTTCAGCTTGGATTCAGGTTAGAGCCTTATGAATTTTGTTTCCTTTGTTATTCAAGCAGGTTGAGATGAGGCAGTGTAAGGTCCAAATCCCTCCTATATACGAGTACCTATTTTCCAACCTACTGACCAACCTGTTGCTCTCACTTCTCAGTTGTTTTGATGTGGTTTCTTCTGATTCAGTTTGATTTTGTGCATTTTGGTACTGGTCATACTATAGGAAACCCGCTGTGATCTTGATTGTTGGTGTTAATGGAGGCGGAAAAACAACCTCTCTTGGTAAGTGGAAGTAAATTGTGGCATTCAATCATATTTGCTCCATAGGTTACATTTACAGAAGATAAGTTCCTGTTAGAATGTCTTGAGGAGATGACAATTTGTTTGATCAATTGTCCTTGAGCAGGGAAGCTAGCGAATAGATTGAAGAAAGAAGGGGCTAAGGTTGGTCTCTTTTGGCACTGTTTATTCTGTATTGATATCAATTTCATCTAAATCCTATTTAATAACAGAAAATGTTTGAAGTGGGAGTCCTCAAAAATTGTTTTGACATATAATGATAGCTCAAAAGGTAATTAACAAATTGATCCGAAATGTATTAGTTCCAACCCTAGACGCTCCTAAAGCACAACAAAATAGAAGACAAAAGTCTAATAGAAATCATGTTTTATTAGTTACAAAAGCTTATTCACTACAATAATACATTGATGTTTATAATGAGTTCTAAACATTCCATAAATATCTAGAATGATAAAAATTAGCCTAAAATCAAGGAAGCAAATTGCCTACAAAATTTGAGAAGGAAATAATATTGTTTGACATGGAAACAAAATCAACATGGAAAGGGAAAAATTAGTCACCTGCAAAATCTAGAGAAATATTGATATTGTTTGTTACAGAAATAAAGTTGAAATCACAAATATCTAATTGATGTGGAAACTCTTTTGCAACTTGTCCTACTTCAGTACCCCTACTGAAAAAAAGAACTCATCCTCAAGTTAATATGATCGGGTACAGTGGCTGCAATTTTTTCTAAATTTCTTTTGTTACAATCTCAATAGGCACCGTTGTTAACAATTCCTAATGCCCTGTATGCTTCAAATGGTTCTGTAAATGTCTGTCTTTAGCTGACTTAATACAATTTTTAAAATATTACCGGCCAGTTTAGGTACCTTAACCTGAGAGGCGGCCTTCTCGTGTGCTTCACTTCAAATATTTGATAGCTCCAGTGAAGGGGCAAAGAGGCAGGGGTATCGTTCAATAGAACAGCAGGCAGCCTTGTGGTGATTGTGTGATGCACCCTTGCAAGTAAAGAGTCCAACTCAAATCATCCAACCATTAAATGCCTCATCAGCGAAGAAATATGGTTTAAGCGAATCCAATGGGTCAAATATGCTTGCTTTTCTACATGATTCAGCATGATAACGTCTTTTTTTTTTTTTGGGGGGGGGGGGGGACATCATCATATAGTTATAGATGACCATGTGGAATGTTCCTATAATCAATCGGTGTACCTGGAAATAGCGGTTTCTTTTTCTCCATGTCGTTCGTATCATATGAAAAATGAACAATTTATCTACCTTTATTAAGTGTAGATTGAACCATTTCAAGATCCTTGTGTTGTCGGATCAAGATACTTTGCTTTTCAATTATCTGTCACTGTGTCAGGAAAGTCGCCTTTCCTGCAATGTGCCATGCTTGTGCAACCAGAGGATCTTTATAAACTGAATTAGCAGCAGAGATTTCACCTTGATGACATGAGAGAGTTTTTCTGCCATTTGCCCATCATCGGTGTTGTTACTTCTTATCCCATGATGGCATTGTTTGCTTCTCAGCAAGCTGTAAGAGTTTTGCATAGTGATTCTTTGTTTTGTTTTTTTTCAGTAATGACGCCATTGGTTGTGGATATTGAGTCTTTCAAATTGTGCAAGTAGTTGGGTTGACTCCGGCAACACTTTTCTACAATTTTCCAATTCTAACCTTCTTGCACTTCGGCTAACAGAACAATCCTTACTTGATTAACCCGTGGACTCTATTTGAACGCAGTTTGATTCTTTGCTTCTTCTGCTTCCGGTAGTCTAATTTGAATGATTAGGTACATCATCATATTTAACATTTGCGAAGGTACACCCCAGCTATGAGGTGCATCAGCATATGTCACAATAATACTTATGTGAGTTTTGTCAGGTACGACAATATTGTCTATTTATGTATTTTGTTGAACCAATACATGATTAAAATCAGATTTCTGATCCTTCTGTTGAAGTGGTGTTTGGTACCTCAACCTCATTTTCCAACCGCAGCCTGTTAGTGTAACAAGCAACCTTCTGCGCCTCTTTTCCTGATAGATTATGAACGATAAACATGATGGTATATTCTCATATTGATTGAAACCACCAGCAACAATTTCAATACCTCTGAAACAGGATCTGGTATAATCTGGTGGGAGGAATCATGCATACTGTTTCATCTGCCTGCGCGTCCTTGCTGGTTGTTTTCCCTGCCTCTGTGATTTTGCTGCATTTAATCCCACCAAGTGGCAGCATCTTCTTTGAATTTGAAGCCACCATACGTCACGTGTTTCTCCTCAGGAATGGCCATAAGGTAAAAGATGTTGTCGACTTCATATATCCAATCAAGAAAATCTTCAATATGGCCACTTAAACTAGGAAGGTCTATATTCATCTTAATATCAGAGTTCGATCCTCCTGATAAGGTAGTTGAATGATTTTGGCAAAGTCATCTTCTTCAGTTGAATCTTCAATAATTCTAGTTCGCTGAGGTCGAGGGCCGTTGACTCCTCTTGCCGGTTACCCTGCATGAGCATACCAAATAGTCTTCCTGGGATTTGTCATGGTGGTAGCAAGCTGGATTACGGTGACTTGTATCTCGTGCATCATCCACTGATTTCCCACCTGAACTCCGATATCTCAGCCCTTGTCATATCCTTGTTGGAGTTTTTGCTATTACTGTCAGCGGTTAGCCATCAATCAGGGCAGTTCTGCTCTGGTACCAATTGATGTAGAACAATTGCATGAAACTTAAGAAGGTATTAGTCTTACCTTAGATATCTCTAGAGGACACCAAAGCAGAAGACAACCATCTCGTAATAGAAATCGAGTTTTTGATAATTCCAAACCCTACTAATTACAAAAACATATGAATTTTATCCTCATTCCTACTTGCCCAGAAAATCCTACAAAATAAAAATCTGTCTAAAATTAAGGGAGCAAATCGCCTACAAAATCTGGAAAGAAAATAACATTGTTTGATATGGAAACAAAATCAAAATGGAATCCAGAAAGACATGGCTATTGTTTGATACGGATATAAAATAAATAGAAAGATAAAATTGTTTCGAAAACTCTTTTGCAACTTGTCCTACATCATGTTTATAAGAACAAGACATTTCATATCCAGTACATAGATGATTTACTAATGATTTCCTTGATAATGAGATCATGAGCTTGTATATTTCTTTTCTGATTGGTAAATCAGATATTTAGTCCATCCAAACATCAAGGGGTTGTTGCCAAAGGTCAATTGATACTACCTCACATAAAAAGGCAACCAAATCAAAACTTAAACCCAAGAATCAGACATAAAACTCTATCCAATTTGAGCAAATATAATAACACTGCATAAGTTGATTTCTGAGAATTTCTATTCTGACTTTATCTGTACTCGATCTTATGGTTATACCCATTGACAGAATTACATCCTGAGTTTTCAATTTAATAAGTGATGTATGATTCAGTGTGTTGTGAACTAACAATTTTCTGATGCGAATAAAATCATTTGATGTGTTGGATATATGTCTTAAAACAGAGTTAGGCATGATATAGCCAATTGAGGTTATGTTTAATGATAGGCTCAGATGATTGTAGAGCATTGCCTAGAAATAGACATTGAAATTGAACCGCACGCCCATGGATGTTTGTGTTCTCTTCTACACAAATCAAAAGCAATACCAAGCATGTTTGTTATTTACCCGAAAAAGGAACAAATATCACAAAATAGAATGAAAGTTCAAGGGTCAAAATAAGAAGTTCCTGAGTGTGGTCTGTTGTTAATTTTGGTCCAGAGTTGGTACCATTGGTCTAGCTGATGTAATCAGTACGAATGTACTATATGTGTTGTAAGTGGGGCCCTTGACCCCATTGACTTGCAAATTATAAATATGTACATATTTTAGTGGAATATGGTCAATTTAGCTCTTCATCTTGTCATCTTCTCTGTCTAATGTTTCAATATTATGCCAGATACTAATGGGAGCAGGTGATACATTTAGGGCTGCTGCTAGTGATCAGTTGGAGATCTGGGCTGAACGGACTGGTTGTGAGATTGTTGTGGCTGAGAAGGAAAAAGTGAAAGCATCATCTGGTAAGGGCTTAAATATTAAAAATTGAAATGTTGCATGAAGTCACCTGCGCTTCTCTGCATTGCCTAACAATCAATTGAAATCATAATTCACCCATACACGGCCTTAAGAAGTGCTTTCTGAATAGTTCTTTCACAGGCTGTCAAAAGAGGGAAAGAAGAAGGATTCGATATCGTTTTATGCGATACATCTGGCCGTAAGTATCATAAACCTGCATGCAATATTTCTAGTGTACTCTATATCGTGTTTTCAGACTGTAGTAGTTAGATGCTTCTCATAACTTCCTCAGGTCTTCACACTAATTATAGCCTTATGGAAGAGTTAGTTGCATGTAAGAAAGCTGTGGGTAAAGTAGTTCCTGGTGCCCCAAATGTGAGTTCTACAACTTTGTCATTTTTCTGATTGTATTTTAAACTTTTTAAGTTTATAAGAAGTCTAGTGGATCTAGTTAACTATCATATATTTTCTCATGAGGTAGCTTACTAGTAGAGTTATAGTGTGGTGGATCCTTGATAGGAAGCAAGTAGCTTCAGATGATGGATAAGGGAAGGGGGCTGCCTCCAGTGGCAGGGCTGATAATAAGCTAGATATTCACATTAAAGATAAATGTGTATGGACAAAGTAAAGGAAATTGATAAGAGCAAAAAAGCATCATTTGTTGGTGAAGAAGTCACATTGGCACCCTCCAAGCTGCTATTATTCTTAGTGGGGTTTATGGGCCGTTAGAGGTGTACCAAAGTTTTATGGTATAAAAGGGTCAATGGAATATACAATTGTTTTTTACTAACTTCTGCATTCTGTTTCATTGCATTACACCCGTAACATGCAATTTATTATGCATTTTAAGAGGCTCTGGTAAATCATGAATTTGTTAGACACCTGCCTAAAAATTTTGAGATGTACCCGGGCAATTCTTAATGGTAATTTGGAAATCTTCATCATGATAGCGTTTATACTATTTGCTGTAAGTTATTTGGAAACATCTAGTATCTTTTCTCACATCATTTTTGTTAATTATCCTTGCATACTTTTGGTCAAACTCAAAATATCAGTTATCCTTCTCTGCTAATGACTACCGTCTGCTTGCAATATGCTTGACTTCATTCAAAAACATCTGAGCTCCTACCCTTTTTCATTTTTTGATGTGGCTTGGTGTCACATTATTGTTTCCTAAAGCTATATAGGCTTATAGCTGTTAAGCCTTGATCATTTGTCACTAGCAACTGAAAAAGATGGCCCCATTCATGAGGCTCCCATGGTCTTGGGGGTCAAAATTTCACAGCGTACCGCTGTCTTGCAAAGAGGATGTTTGAATGCTTTTATGATTTCAATCCGTGACCTTTAAATCATAAGGAGAAACCTTACAAGAGTGTCATATTGTTGCTTCGCAAAGTTGCAGGCTTATAGCTGTTAAGCTTGGTTGACATTTTTCTCTTTGATTGGAGTTGATCATTTGTCAATAGCAAGTAAAAAAAGGCAGCTCAATATATGATGCTCCCATTTTGTGGAGTCTTGGAGGGTCAGATTTACACAGCATTACTGCTGTCTTGCAAAGAGGATGTTTGCATGTTTGTGTAGTTTTAACTTATGACCTCAAGTCATAAGGGAAAATCTTACAGTTACATTAACACTTATCTCTAATTATTCTTGATAACTACATTGGATATCCTTTTTGAATTTGCTTTAATCCTTTTATCTTTTCCCCACTTCTTCTTTGGCTTTATTTAAAATATTTGTGGCATTAATTTAGTGATGTAATATTATGCTACGTGAAAGATTTCTGACATTGTGCACAGGAAATTCTGCTTGTTTTGGATGGAACAACTGGTCTAAATATGCTTCCTCAAGCAAGGGAGTTCAATGAGGTAATGTTCTTGTTGTTGACCTTATTCAGATGATCGAAGAGCCTCTTTGATGAGGTTTTTTTTTTTTTTTCGTGATTTAACACCTGTAATAATTTGTTTTGTCTCTGCTTAATATAACAGCTGTTTTCTGACTTGTTTGGCATTTCTTCTTCTTAAGGTTGTTGGAGTGACTGGTTTGATCTTGACAAAACTTGATGGTTCTGCCAGAGGTGGCTGTGTGGTATACATATATATTCCTTAAAAGTTCCGTATTCTATAATTTCTCCATATTATTTTATATTTACTAGGACACTATTCTGACTACAGGTTAGTGTTGTTGATGAGCTTGGCATTCCTGTCAAGTTTGTGGGTGTTGGTGAAGGTGTGGATGACCTTCAGCCCTTCGAAGCAGAGGCCTTCGTTGATGCCATCTTTTCATGAGGTCTTAGAAGGTAAGAACCTCAATTCTTTTGTCCCCATTTTTGTCATTTCTTAAGTAATCTCAGCCAGTAACGCTGACATCTGAATGGCTATATTTTTGTTACCTGGTTTTCCCTATTTAAACTGAATCAACTGATCAGACTCCTTCCTAAATCATGTGAATATTATTGCCCATTTGTTACTTTATAGTCTGATGTTGTTAATCTGTGAGGCTGAATACCTAGGTTGTGAAACTAATGAAGCCTGTTGATCCTGATTCTCTCTGTACTAGCTAAATAGAAGATTACTAGTCATAGATGCAAATATCGGCCTATATGTATCGGTTTTTGGGCCATCTAATATCAATATTTTCTGATATCGCGATAATATTATAATATGTCACCGTATCAAGGATATATCGGCTAATACGGTCCTATCAGCTTATGATTATTAGAAATTGTTTTCTTTCTGAGATATCTGATTCGTATTTTCCGATATTAATATAATCGCAGTTGATACTGATACTGATATTTTCATTCATGATTAATACTCTTTTCATGCCCCGCATAATTGATTCTTGGTAATCATGCTTTTGAGGTTGAACAGGCAACCACCCCCTTGTAGGGATGGGGTAAGAAAGCATCAATATATGAGTGTGTGTGCCTCCGCATCAAATGGTAAGTACAAGCTGATTTAGCAAACCTATCTATATAAGCAGGCAGGCAGTTCTAACATGCATATTGTTCGCATGAAGGGGTAAAATGTTTTCAGATATTGACCCAAGGAACCATTGGATAGCAGCAGCTTCGTTGTACTTTGCTGTTGAATATTGACCAACTCCTCCTGGCTATACCTATGCACTGTCATCTTACTTTAGCCTCACCATTGCAGCAATGCATGGCCTGTCCGTACTGCTAATGCTTCAGCTGTTCATGCCATTGGCTAAGCAAAAGTTTGGCCTACATATTTGGTGATCCACACGGCCCCCACAAAAGTGGTTTTATTCTCAGTATGAACCATTCACTATCAAACTGCACATTTTCCTTCCATTCCGACTAATGCAGCCTTATCTGAATATTCCTTGCCCTGTATCCAGTTCTTGCTGCTTTCTGCCTGAGAAACCTGATTGTTGTCGATGCTACATACGTATAAATCCTGGCTTCCTGCATAATGGAATTGATTTTATGCAGAAATCCCATTCCATTTGGGCTCATTATCCATCCATTTTTCTTTTCTTTGATGATATGGCACAACGGATAAGATCATCCTTAACTGGGGCAAGTAAGCATGCAGACCTTTTCCGTTTAGCAAACTCAAAACTACAGAAAAATGCTTCTTCCTGCCTCATGAACGCTGCCCGAACATCCTCTTCCCAGTTCCTTTGTTCTTATTGACCGTACTTGCTTGAATAGAACCTTAGAGGCTTAGACATCATTTCTACATGAAATTCTCTTATTTTTGGCAGTGTGCTACGCTTACAGACTTGTGTTATACCATTGAATCATGATGATGACTCGAGCTATCCCGCAAATGGCTTGCTTTTTTATACTCCCAAGCTGCGATAAGCAGATTAGCTCCATAAAGCCCCACCTATTGTAATTCCAGGCCTGTGAATAATGTCCTGCAGTGATCCCAAAGCAATAAATAAGCTCGATATGATGCACTCGATTCTCAGTGATCCAGCTGATTTTTTTTTTTTTTTTTTTTTTTCCATTTTGGCTTTCCTCCATGAAGGAAGAGTTTAGGAACTAAATGCCTTTCATGATCATGACTGTTTGCCACAGGGATGTTCTCATGGTTGAAGCTTCCAAGCAGGGCCGGGTTAAGGCATGCTAACTACCAGATGCCCATTGCTCCTATTGGGATGGTCCGGTTATGGTTTTGTCGTCATTTGGACGGAACCATGTGAATTCAAAAGCAATGAGTGCTTGTTCTGGGGGCATATATGGAGGAAATAGAAGGAAAAAGCATGGAATTTGTTGAACTTGAGGTATTCTTCCTTCCTTCCATTTTTATGCGTGATATTCATGTTGGCTTTAAAACCAATTTTTTAATTATTATATTATATTAGTTTTTCATGTATGGAGTCATGAAGTCTTGATCTTGATGGAGAATAATTTACCCATACATTCAAATCCGGAAGCTAAATATTTATTTTGAAAATCAGAGAAGGGGAAGAGGAGAATTCAGAATTGAATTAAGCAATTCCACTCAATATTCAGCAAGATCAACTCAATTTATTTGTTGTTGATTGGGTTGTATATTATTGGTCAAGGCAAATAATATATATTTTCTTATTACCTTTTTTCTAATCCTATTATTAAATTTTATTTTGGTATCATTTTTTATTCTTTATAAAAAAAAAATTTTGAGTCGAGGTGGAATACATAATGGAATATAGAAAATGGATCAAGAAATATTTGAACTGTCATTCATACTCTATTTGACTATATTCATATATTAGATCGGACCAGAATAAACATGATTTTAATATGATTGCTATTCGGTATTGTTGTGTTCTCGAATTCTGGTTAGCATACGGATAAGATCCAAATGAGTCCATGGATCTTCAAAGCGCACTCGAACGGAACCCGGGTAACACAGAATATTTGGGTATCCTCTTAGATTAGCATATGTGATTTGGGAGGTAAGGAGAGAGGAGAAGAGAGCGATGATACACGGGTTTTAAGTGGAAAGCCTTCTCTTGAATGAGAGGAAAAAATCACGGGATTTAAGGTCCAGGAAAGCTTTCACTATGTTTGAGCTTATTACAAGTTGCTCAAATTTATAGTGGGGAGTTGCTTGGGGTAGAAAGTGGAGAGATGTTTGCTTTTTCTACTCTTCTCTCTCTTTTAGGAGTTGTTCGCAGCATACATGCAAAGTGCCCAGAGCTCGATCCCCTCCCTATTCCTGATGTTTAGATGGGGTTTATATACTTGCTCTCTCTCTTAAAAGTTGTTCCCAGTGTACGTGCAAAATGCCAGGATTTTCTCCCCTGTTCAGACGTTCAGATAAGGTATATATAGTGGGTGAGTCTTTGTTTGGGAGGAGTCCATGTGGCCCTGGCATGGGCAGAGAAGCTTGCCACCAACTCCATCAGTTCAACTTATTGTGTTAGGGCGGTTGTGTGTATACAGGCTTGGTGTGATATCACTTCTGTGCGTGCTCTGCAGGTCATCATTCCCCATGCAGATGGCGTGTTACAGAGATTACATGTTCATTGGCAAAAGTGAAACATCTGAGTTGGCGCTCTCGGTCGTCCCGGATTTCTTTCTTTGAATTGGCATTGTTGGATAGTCAACATAGTCCGCGAACTTAATAAAGGCCGCCGTCCTTGACAAAGGCTCTTGGTCTTTGTCAAGTTCGCGAACTCTTAGAATTAGAAGTTCTCGGGCTTCAACTGGGAGCTTAGTCAGTGAGAAGTCTTTGGGCTTTTTAGGGATGTCTCTTTAGTTCCATGTCCTCGGGGATTTATTGGAGACTTTGGTCTCTCACGGTGTCCTCGAACCTCTTGGGCTAAGTTGGTCTCTCAGATTATCTTATATTTTTGGGCTTCTTGGGACGTTGACCCAAATCCTTGGGCTTTCTAGGCTGATTTGGGCTCTCGGGCTAATCAGCCTCTTGGTCCTCTTGGGACATGGGCTCAACTTTTGGGCTTTTCTTATCTGGACCTTGGGTACTGGGACTTATCAGGTATATCTTTCGACGTTTAAATTATTTATTTTTTTATTGGAAGGAAAGTGTAGAAAGTAAGTTTTGGAAGTCGAAAAGGATCAGAATGAGTGTGAATTAAGAGAGCTTGACTCCACTTCGTGTACTCAAACGTTTGAATGTCTTATTTTTTTTTCCTTTTTCCTTCTCTTGCCATCTTGCCATTTTGTTTAGGAGAAGCTATATTTATAGCCATAGCCAGAGGTCTTATTCAGTCGATTAGCATTTGAAATTGCTGCATGTGTTTAGAGTTGTTTTGGAACAGTTATGAAGAGGCGTTACTTTTGACGTGTAATTGTCATCCCAATTTAATGAGGAAACCGCATGACTATTAATGGTGAGATTGTTTCGACTGCTTTTTAAATCGGGCCATTAATTAACTCAGGATTATCTTTTATTTTTTTTATTACTGATCACTTAAATTAAACCTTTTGATTTGTCCCTGAGAGTTATTATTTGATTCTTTGGATCGACTTTGTTGCTTCTATAATTGGGCCGCTAGAGTTTGGACTATGATCTAAGTTTGTGCTGGGTCGGTATGCCATGGATCATACCCAACACCATTAAATAATTAATACAGTATTTAAAAATTAAGAAATAATAATTTAGTGAGATTTTTTGGGCTTTAGTCTTCCTTGAAGCATAAGGTCGTTTAATTATCAAGAACAACAAAGTCGAGTCCCACGTGGTGAGTTTTTTTAGTCTTCCGTTATAATGTTGACTTTCAAGGAGAAAAGCACTACTATGTTTATATACAGCAGTTATTATATAACTTAATAAACAATTAAATTGAATATGCCATAAATAAGCCATGTGAAAATGAATATATTAGTGTTGTGTCCTCGAATCTTGATTGCTGTAGAGACGGAGATTCAAATGAGTTTTCGGATACAAATGTGACATCGAACTTGTTAACTGTACAATCGGATTTGAATTCGTGCAACACAAAAAATGGGTGGTGCTATTTGATTAGAGGAAGTGATTTTGAGGATGCAGGTGTGAAATTTAGAGAGAGAAAGAGAGCATCAACACAGTATTTTACGATATTTTTTTTTAAATGAGAAGGAAAAATCACGGGACTCTGGATCTGTAAATAATCTCGCTATGGTTGTTTTGTATACAAGGAACTTAAGCTACAGAGAATGAGAACAGGCAGAATGATGTCTTGCTTTGTATTCTTCTTTTGTGTTCTCTTTACATATACATTTGCGCATTCCTTTTTTGGAGCTCGTTCTGCATATTTATACTTGTTGGTGTCCACCTACCTAACAAGGGGCTTGCGTGTGTAGAAAAGCTTGCCATCAATTCTTCAAAACCCATTAAGCCACCTGCAATACCTACTAACCCTGAAAGTCAATTGCTCTGCACATGCTATGCAAAGATTGATATCTTTCTTGAGATATCACATTCATCCCCTCTTGTAGTTTGTAGAGTTAGCCACCAATTACGCTGACTTTGCAGACTTTGGTAGAGTTATCGGCCTCTACTAGAGTCTTTGGGCTTTAATGGATTCTATGGCCATTATGCCTTTTGGGCCGAATTGGCCATCTGGGCCTCCTGGGTCTCTATGACACATGGGCCCAATTTATGAAAATGGGCTTTCAACTCGGTATTGGGTATCAGTATCCATCA